>JAMPIV010008253.1:0-86349 GCA_024509875.1 Oreohelix idahoensis | reverse complement strand
TAATAGATGGTATCTCAATCTTCCATTTGACTGCGCCACGTGACACTTCATCAGTAGTTCCTATCTTTAATTTAAGTTATTAAACTGAATAAAGATATTTTTAGGGATTGATGCGAACAATCCAGACAAAGATAAACGATGCGAGTCTCATCTAAAGAGTCTAGAGGTGGGCTTACCACAAGGCTCATCATTTAGCGTCACTCTATTTCTCATCTAATATCAATGACTTAGCTGACCAGATCTAAGCCGATAAAGCTCTTTACGTGATGACATGGCATTATGGCACAGGACAGTGGAGTCAGTGACTTATTGAAAGACTTTTGAGGACTGCATTGGTGACTGCCTAACTTGGAAACTAAAGGTCGACTATACAATGGACTAGTGTACTCTATCTTTACCAAAAGCAATAAAGTAGACCAAAAATAATATCAACTGTGGCTAGACAAAAACATCAAGTGACAAAATGGAGATACATCGCTAAAACATCTTGCAGTCACAATTGATTCGCAGCTCAACTCAAGAACCAAATAAGAGAATACAAAGAACAAAGGCACTGAGGGGGGGGCGGATTACAACTATTGAAGAGGATTGCTGGCACTTCTTGGGATCAGACAAGGTTACCTTTGAGAGGATTGTACCTTGGTTTTGTCAATTATTGCGTTAGAATACAACTTTACTGCTCCAAGACAAAACCTTAGACTCTCTTGACAGAGTGCAAAAGCAATTGACCTTTCGATATTAATTAGTTGAAGCTTGAGATCAACTCAACTGCTGCATAGTGAAATTACACACAAATGGTGGATAACCCCCTTGGGTCGCGGAAGGGATAATAAAAATGTTTTAGAAGTTTCTGGACAGTTGTAAGAGAATGAACACGGAAACACCCCATTAGGACACCTTGCAGAAAACCTGGGAACACAAGCAAAGAATAATTCACAAGTGAGTCTTACAAAATGTCTATGAATTGCAGGTTAGATACAACCTCGAAAGAAAAGACAAGATATGAGAAAATTAGTACAGAAATGTACCACCCCACATTACTCGACTTAAAAAAATCAGAACGTAGAAAAATAAAATTAGTAGATGTAACAACACAAAACACTCTGACCCAATCAGTCTTATGAGTGCATCACAAACGAACAATTGATGCCTACACTGAAGATATGGTTGCATGTCTATACTGACGGATCTGCATTTAAGGGCCGGTCGTACTCTTTTTAGATATTGTTTGAGAGATATCTGGTCCGTTCTGAGTACAGTAAAATGTGGGGTATATGAGAAAAAAAGGTTTTAGAATAGATTCACGAGTTGAATAGATTAAGGTCGAAGTTCTGTCTCTGGATCTGAATGGTTTCTCTAGTCCAGCCTATCTATCGACTATCTTTAGGTGTTAAGTATAATTATATGTTAATTACTCACAACACACCACAATTATGTGGACAACAAGACACACAAACGTGAAAACTGTGGTGGTAAATGGAATATGGGTTTACCAACACACTAAATTAAGTTTGTTTAGTTCTATTATTCACTCTTAAAAACTTTACAACATCAAACATTACCAGAAATCAATATAATCAAGTTTACAGACATAGGAAAATAAAACCCAACAAGTGAATAAAATAAACAAACAACACACAAAAAGGTATGATCAAAGCACTCAGTGGGAAAATAAAGAAGTAGAAGGACCAGAACCCCCCAACACAGAAATTAATAAAAAAAAAAAAAAAAGAAAAAAAAAAAAAAAAAAAGTAAAATTAAAAAAAAAAAAAAAAAAAAAAATAAACAAAAAAAAAAAAAAAAAAAAAAAAAAAAAAAAAAAAAAAAAAAGAGAGAAAAAAATATAATGTTTGTTTAAATATAAAATAAAAAAAAAAAAAAAAAAAAAACACAAAAAAAAAAGAAAAAAGAAAAAAATCAAAAAAAAAAAAAAAAAAAAAAAAAAAAAGAAAAAAAAAAAAAAAAAAAAAAAAAAAAAAAAAAAAAAAAAAAATAAGAAAAATAAAATAAAAAATAAATAAAATAAAAAAAAAAAAAAAAAAAAAAAAAAAAAAAAAAAAAAAAAAAAAAAAATAAAAAAAATTAAAAATAATATAAATAAAAAAAAATAAAAAAAAAATAAAAAAAAAAATAATAAAAAAAAAATAAAAAAAAAAAAAATAAAAAAAAAAAAAAAAAAAAAAAAAAAAAAAAAAAAAAAAAAAAAAAAAAAAAAAAAAAAAAAAAGAAAAAAAAAGAAAAAGAAAAAAAAAAAAAAAAAAAAAAAAAAAAAAAAACCCAACAAAAATAAAAAAATTATAAAAAAAAAAAAAAAAAAGAAAATAAAAAAAAGAGAAAAAATATAAATAAAAAATAAAACCAAAAAAAAGAAAATAAAAAAAGAAAAAAAAAATAAAAAAAAAACAATAAAAAAAAATAAAAATAAAAATATAAAAAAAATAAAAAAAAAAAAAAGATAAAAAAAATAAAACAAAAAAAATAAAAAAATAAAATTTTTTTAAAAAAAAAAAAAAAAAAAAAAAAAATAAAAAAAAAAAAAAACAAAACAAAAAATAAAAAAAAAATAAAAATAGAAAAAAAAAAAAATAATATAAAAAAAAACAAAAAAAAAAATAAAAAACAAAATAAAAAAAAAAAAAAATATTTTAAAAAAAACACAAACAGAAAAAACAAAAAAATAAAAAAACAAAAAAAAATAAAAAAAAACTAAAAAAAAAAAAAAACAAAAAAAAAATTAAAGTTTTTAAAAAAAAAAAAAAAAAAAAAAAAAAAAACAAAAAAAAAAAATAAAAAAAAAAAAAAAAAATAAAGAATTTAAAAAAAAAAAAAATAAATAACAAATAAAAAAAAAAAAAAATAAAAAAAAACAAAAAAAATAAAAAAAAAAAAAAAAAATAAAAAAAAAGAAAAAAAAAAAAAACAAAAAAGCACAAAAAATATAAGAATAAAAAAGTATAAAAAAAAAAAGAAAAAGAAAAAAAAAAAACATCAAACAAAAAGAAAAAAAAAAAAAAAAAAAAAAGAAAAAAAAAAATAAAAAAAAAAAAAAAAAAATAAAAAAAAAAAAAAAAAAATAAAAAAATAAATATAAAAAACAAAAAAAGATAAAAAAAAAAAAAAAGGGTTGATAATTTTTTTTTTTTTGTGGAACCCAAAAAGGAAAAATTATGATTTTTTTATTTTTATTTAGGTTAGCCTCGTTAAGCGGTTATTTTTTTTAATTTCAGTCTGCAAATAAACGAATTCCCCCAAAAAAATTTTTAACGTTTTGTTTTTTAAAAAAAACTCCCCCCGCGCAAAAAAGAAAAATAAAAAAAAAATAAAAAAAAAAAAAAAAGAAAAATAAAAAAAAAAAAAAAAACAAATTTTTTTTATTTTAAATTTTGTAAAAAAAAACAAAATTAGGGCCCCCCCCTTTTTTTTTTCAAACCCCCCCTTGACATTTGAGGGGGGGGGGGGGGGGGGGGGTTCCTTCATTACTTTAGGGGGGGGGGGCCCCCGTCAAATGAAAAGAAGGCCCCCATGAAAAAGAATAAAGGACCCCCCTAATGCATGGTTTCTTGTAAAAAATGAAAAGTTTAAACAATATGGTAGGGGAACCCAAGGTCACTGTAAAATGGTAAATAAATATACAAAGGTCACTAACTCAATGGCTAATTTGGAGGTGATTTCAAGGTCAATTAGTATGGAAAAAAAAGGAAGGTGACTTTTTGGACCCCCCCCCCCCAAAAATGACAAATCCCAGAAAAAACAACTGGGGCCAAGGTACTTGCATTGAGTTCTATTATACGTCACAGGCCACCATCAAAGCAGGTTATGGAGTCTACATATGTTACCCAGATGGATCCTCCGACAAGCTGTTTGATGCTTGCGGGGAGTTATGCTCAAACTACGAAGCTGAAATCATTGCACTGGAAACAGCCGTATACCCTCTGAAAACTGTATTCGATGCCTTTCCCTCAAAGGTTCAAAACTTTGTAATCTTTACTGATTCAATGTCTGCCCTTCAAGCTTTGGAAGGCAGTGGACATTTTAGAACTGAATTAGCCAAATTAATCATGGATGATGATCAGCTTATCACTTCCTATGGCATCAGAATAGTTATGCAGTGGATCCCTGATCACTCAAATTCACCAAGCAATGACAGAGCTGACATATTAGCAAAGAAAGGAACAAGACAAGAACAACTACTCACAGCAACAACTCTCCAAACAGCCAAATCACTCATACGAATGTAGTGGATTTTGATGGTATTGTATGGTTGATGTTACCTAGTGTGATGTATGAGGTCAGCTGTGAAGGCTCCTGAAATGAATATAGATGTGAATTACAGAAGGCCCTTCTTGCTACCACTTACGACCTCACACATATTTTTTTTTTCTAATGAATGTGGCTACGTTAAAAATCTAGGGTACTGATATGTTAGGTGTTGTGGTAGATTACACACACACAGAGAGATATTTAAGAAGTCTAATAATATTAGTAAAATTTATGACACACTGAACTAACTCAGGCTGTTTTAGTTTTACAAATTAATCTTTTGATAAATTTATTTTGTTCTGAACCAAATGGTTAGTTGGTCAGAACATGAGAAATATTATGGAGTCATAAATGGAATGCAAAATCATGATATAATAAAATGGAAAATGTGTACTTAATTATTTCAAATGACTGGTTAATAATAATTATATTAAGATAGTCACAGGAGAACTTATTACTAGATATGCTGTTGGGATGGTGTCATCACTCCTAGTCTATGACTGCCAAACATTGTCCGTTGACTTAAGGGAAAATATATATAGTTTAATTTCCCCAATGTCATGGCTTCATTTAATGTTGAATTGGGAATAATTTAGTGAAAATGTCGTTGGTGAAAGTCCAGCAGGCCAGATATGACTTATCTGCCTGCATCGATCCTGTACAGAAGTCTGGTGGCCCCACCTCTCCGTGCAGGGGGCAAAATACGGCTGCTCTGACACAATGACAGACTGTTCTGGTCCACACTTGTATATATTAATACATCATTTGACACCGCTTTGGTGCCAAATTGAAACTCACAGTTCTGAAACAAAAGTATTGGTCATGTGTCAGAACTCTATCCTCTGAACCACTTCTGCACACAACACTACACACAACAACACCACATAGACTAGGTCAGATCTCTCTGACCACACAGCACATCTTACCAAGTTGGTTTCACATAGTATCAGTTCCCCAAGACTACATTACATCTGAGATATGTTCAATAGCTTCCTGCTATTAAATAAGATAGGTGATATGTTCCACTGATCTCAACACTAGATCCTTTTCATAGTTTTATTTAGGCGTGCCTATATATTTTCTTTGTATGTATGTCTCTAGACCCTGATCTAGGGCTGGGGATCTAGAGCAAACACTTACTTGTCGTAATCATTTTTATGATATGGCAGTATCAATCACTCGAATTATTAAAATATACAGAATAAGTATTATTCCTTCTTACCAGAATTCAGAATTGAGAACACAGTTAAAGTTTGCTAGCAAAACTCAGCTGAGCTGCTGGCCGTATGATGGCGTCCCACTTATAAAGTTATATTCTTATGGAATCAACACCATCCTGGATTCAAACTGCGTCTCTGAACAGACTTATGTTAAATGGCAAACTTTCACCTCTCTATCACGCTACTATAAAATGCGTTGACCAATCGCCGACTTCCCCCCTAACTTTCAAATTGGCAACCAAAAGTCACTTCAGTCAAATCTCAGTCAAGTATGTATTACGGTCTGTTAGTCCGTCTGCCTCTACTTGTTTTTTCATAAAAAACACACTTGGTTTTTCATGCATTTCCTACACGAATCTGCTACTAAGTTATTTTTAGCTACAATTCTCCACCACATTCCCTCTCTTTAATTACAGCTCGATTTTTACGTTTGCAGACTCAAGGCCAAGATTTTTGTTACTTTTAGTGACATGGGTTAACAGTGCAGTCGCTTGTCTGTTATGAACAATACAGTCTTTTGTCAATATCTTCCTTATTATCTATCCGTCTGTATAATTGAAAGCATATTATTTCTCTGCTCAAGATGGGCTATCAAACTAGCTAGGTTTTATTTTCATAACTCTATTATTAAGAAAAAACGTATTTTTTTCTCAAGTTTAAATTTTGAAATTTGTTCGAGATCCTTCCCTCATGTGTTTTGCCGCGGCATTCAAATAAAGACCAAGTATCGAAAACATCCAAGAAATGACTGTCTCGACTACGAGCTAAGGTCCTTTTCCTTACTTGTGTCAACTAGGGGACGTGAATTTTTTTTCCTTTCACCCCCCATTGCGTCTTTTTGCCGTTCGAACTTCAAACACGTGTTCAGTCAGATTTTCCCTTTTTTTGTGTCCTCCGTTCTCTCCCGTCTACAAAGGGTCACCGTTTCGTCTGCACTTCTAACTTGTTAGTTTTAAATGGCGGTGGGAAAGTCTGGCGTGGGCGAGCATGTCTCCTAGTATCTTACGCATTATTTTTAACCCTACATTTCATCATTAATTTTGGAGATATTTTAACGTTGTATCATTGTGACATAATCACACATGTCCCCACCTGAGAACATGCACTACGGCAAGTTCCAAAACCAGTGATACACATAGATAAAATCTCTCCTCACGCCTGCCACTATCTAATCTTGATCACAGGGGTGCCGACTGAGAAAATCTGCACCGACATTTAATTTGCCTGGGATGTATTCAATAATAAACTGATAAGGTTGCAACAATAAAGACCACCTCAGCAATCTTGCGTTTTCATGCTTAGCCTGAGATAAGAATACGAGGGGCTGATGATCCGTCTGGACCACAAAAGTCCTACCATACAGATAGATTTGGAACTTCTTTATTGCCCAGATTAACGCTAAACATTCCTTTTCACTTGTAGAATATCCTTGTTCCGCTTTATTCAATTTGCGGCTTGCATAAGCGACTGGGTTCAGTTCCCCATCGGGTGAAGATGACCTCTGCAACAAGGCCGCCCCGAGGCCTACTTTACTTGCAATTCTGTTCTCACCACAATGTCCTGTGTCAAAATCAGGCAATTTTGAGAATAGGCTTGCTAGTGAGTTTTTTCCTTTAATTCTGGGAAAGCTAATTCACTCACATTGAGTGCGCAGTCCAAATATAAGTTTATCTGGAAGATCCCTTGCGAGTCAGATCAGTCCAGAGGAGCACAAATAGAGTTAAAATTTTTGATTGTATTTTTGATAAAATCCGCATAACGACACGAAATGATCGCACGTCCTTTTTTGTTTGTGGTCTAGGTGCTCTCTGCAGTTTTTGTTCCAAGTTCTTGGGATCAGGGGTCATGTTACCCTGATATACAGTGTGTCCCAAGAATTCCAACTCTTTGCATCCAATACAACATTTTGTTGGCCTAGCAGTTAAGTTCGCCTCCCTAAGCCTATTAAATAACATTTTTAGAGCGTCAATGTGTTCTTCAAATGTCTCTGTGGCGACGAGAATATCATCCATGAAATTCGTGATACATGGGTTATTCAGGGGATCCAACAATTTGCGCATCATCCTTGAAAATACACTCGGAGCATTTTTCAGTCCGAATGGTAGCATGTTGAATTCATAATGTCCTTCCGATGTGCTAAACGCTAATTAAGGCCTCACTTCAGGCTTCACTGGAATCTGGTAATAGCCTTTACTAAGATCCACCTTTGAAAAGTATTTTGCCTTGTTTAATCTGGCAAATAACTGTTTTGTGTCTGGTAATGGATCCACTTGTCCTTCTGTGACAGCATTCAGTTTCCTGTAATCTATGCACAGTCTGTGTTCCCCAGACGGTTTTCTCAACAAAACGACACTGGAGCTAAAAGATGATTCACTGTGTGAAATAATCCCCTCCTTCAACAAATAATCTATTTCTTCCTTCAATGCCTTCTCCTTCGCGAACGGAATAGAATAGGCTCTCATACAGATTGGGTTTGAGTCTACCAGTTTCATGTCATACTGTAGCAAATTTGTATGGCCTGGTTTATCTGTTAATACATCTGTATGTTCCTCCAGAACCTGTTGAACTCTCTCCCTCTGATTTTTAGTCAGGTGCTTACTGACTTTTACTTGTGCCGCTGTTTCACAAGCATTTAATGGGTATTCATGCGAGGTGAGTGGTTCCTTTTGCATTTGAGTTGCGATAGCCAAGGTCAGTAAGGGGGTGCTTTCCTGGAGTGGTCTGTCCAGATACTTCTTTAACAGGTTTACATGATAAACTTTCTCCTTCCCCTTTTTGTCAATTTTATAGTTTGTTCTAGACACCTTCTCTAGAACCGTATATGGACCTTGCCATCCAATTTGTAATTTATTCTGGCTGCCGGGTAGTAGAAGAAGCACCTTCTCTCCCACAGCTAGTTCTCTGTCCTTTGCCTTCCTATTAAAATATGCTGCATGTTTCTTCCTGGCTTGTCTCAAATTATCATTTGCCAGTTTCCATCCAGCTTTCAGACGAGTGGTCAGTTCGTTCACGTATTGATAGGATGAGGTAACAGTCTCTTCTGCCTTCTCATCTGTCCAGGTCCTTAATAGTGCTACATCTGGACTTGTAAATTTTTATACTGATTTTTCATGGCACCCATCGGATCCCTTCCATTAGAAGCTTTATAATGAGGACTTTTCTTCCTAGAATCATCACTCACAAATCGACCACTACCAATTTTTTTCTTGGGTTTATCTCCCCACTTTAGATTGCTTATGAGAGATCTTCGCTCTCTTTTAGTTTCATCCAGTTTATATAACTCTGACCGAGGGATTGTCAGTTTATTCTGGGTTAAATTTCTTCTTTGTACTCGTCGCATAGTGGCCATGTTAATCCATTCAAGTGAAGACTGGGTGTGAAAAGGGGGCTCCCATTGCACTTTGTCTACCTGAGTATAATAATTTTTCCTTCCAGGTCTAAGAGTGCCCCGTGGCGTTTCTAGGTCCTGCACATATTTTTCCTTTGTGGGTGTTCCCTCATGAAATACGCCACATGCTTCTACAAAGTTTTCAATATCGACATTTACGTCGGGCCAATAGTATTTTCGAGCAACTTTTTGGCAGATGGTACCGACTTTTTCATGGTCACCATCTTTTCCAGCATGTAAGCTCCTTATTAAATTTGCCCTATATACCTTGGGAAGAACCAACTGTCCGTGACCAGTGGATCTAGTTCCTGTCTTCCTATATAATAGTCTGTTCTTCATAAAATATTCTCCTTTGCTTGGAGGTGTGTGGCATTTGGGCAATTTTTAAAAACATGGCTTGAGTGTCCTATCCTCAGCCTGCGCCTTCCTCATCTCCTCTGGATGAGCATTTATAGGTTCACCTTCTTCCTCCTTTTTCTGTGACCTGGTCTGCACTGTCGCCATGATCACAGGTCTCTCGGGATTCCCCAAGAAGACGTATCTACACCCCAATATCAGAGGGTAGATTGGTTCATCTATCACTGCTGCTCTGATCTCTCCTTCCACATAGCGAGTTTTCACCGTTATCCTTGCGATGGGAAGTGTCATGAGTGGTATGTCCTTAGTCGCCCCTTGTATTTCCACTGTTTCTGTGGTATACTGACTTGGGTCCACTAGGCTAGACTTCACAACTGAATCATAATCCAATCCTGTATCATAAAGGCACCTTATGGTGACCCCATTACAAATAACATCCTCACAAACTGGGGGGTAATAAGGTTCCTGCTGTCCATTAGGATTAACCTTTAATCTTTGAGTCCCCGACTTCATTGCAGCAATGTTTGAAGGTTTCCTTCTACAAAATTCGGTGTTATGGTTATCTTTCTTGCACCATTTGCACCATCTTTTTCCTTGGTTAAACGGTTTTCTTTCATTGTATTTTTGGTCATTGAACTGTGAGTTTCTGTCTCGATAGTCATTTCTTGGCCGTTCAAAGTTTGTCCTGCTTTTATTACCCTGTTCTCTATTTTCAAATTTGTTAAATGGGCTGTGGAGCTTTAAAAGTTTCTATGTGCTTCTTTTTATTGCCACTTACCTCTGCCTGGGCTGCCTGATACCTCTCAGCGACATTTAAAACCTCCCCCAACTTCTCTGCACCTTGTTCCATGAGAAATTTTCTCATGTCTGGAGCCATGGACTCTCTCAATTGCTCTAGCATGATCATCTCTTTAAGATCTTGGGTCTTCCCCAGAGCAGTCCATTTCTCCAAATAGGTTTCCAGTCTGGCAGAGAATTGGTGGTATGTCTCCCCAGACAACAGTTTGGCATTTCTAAATTTCTTACCATAAAATTCACCATTTTTTTCGTACCTCAATAACAAAGCCTGCTTTAACATGTCATAATTGTCTTGGTCTTCTCTGTTCATTTTTGCGAAGACTTCATAAGAAGTACTTCTCAGTCCCTGTGATAACTTTAAACTCCACCTCTCTCTCTCTAACCCATATGTAGTAGCTAATAACTCAAAACGACTGAGGTACCCCTCGATGTCATCGTCTTTTTCAACAAAATGGTCTAAATGAAACCCCATAGCTGAGTTTGAGGCTCCCTGACTGGGCGTAGCATCTGAGGCAAAAGGGCTGGCACCATTTTCAGGAGCCTGGCCTTGTAACTCCAGCTCCCTTAGTCGTAATTCGTGCTCCCTTTGCAACCTTCTATCTTCTGCCTCCCTTTGCTGTCGTTTTTCTTCTGCCTCTAATGCTTTAGCCTCTTTGTCAGCCTCAATCTGCAGTCTCTTCTCTTCAGCCAACCTTTCAGATTCTAATTTTCTTTCGGCCTCTTTTTCTAATCTTCTTTCTTCCCGTTCAATATACTTATCACATTCAGCAGTTACATACTGAATTAAAACCTGACCATCCATTCCCATATCCTTCGCCGTTAGCACAGCAGCTGATCTGAACTTTGCTAACTCCGCCATCACACAAATTAACAATGATCAGGGCAAAAATCCAACCAATAAATAACTAAAGTAATTCCAATTACTATAGAGTACAGTAATTCTAATTAGCCAGTTAAATAATTAATTACCACTGGCTGTGAAGATTCACCAACTTTTATTTTCACTTTCAATTTTAAGGGACACTTTTAATTTTTACAATTTGTTCCCCTGATTTAATTCTCCCACCAGGAGATCCTAATATTACTGATAAGCTAATTATCCCTGGAAGAGACCCCAATATATGTAGTGGATTTTGATGGTATTGTATGGTTGATGTTACCTAGTGTGATGTATGAGGTCAGCTGTGAAGGCTCCTGAGATAAATATAGATGTGAATTACAGAAGGCCCTTCTTGCTACCACTTACGACCTCACACATATCTTTTTTTTTTCTAATGAATGTGGCTACGTTAAAAATCTAGGGTACTGATATGTTAGGTTTTGTGGTAGATTACACACACACACAGAGATATTTAAGAAGTCTAATAATATTAGTAAAATTTATGACACACTGAACTAACTCAGGCTGTTTTAGTTTTACAAATTAATCTTTTGATAAATTTATTTTGTTCTGAACCAAATGGTTAGTTGGTCAGAACATAAGAAATATTATGGAGTCATGGATAAAGTATCAGCTCCAAAGTCACTAAATTACATCTTGAGATTTGTTCTATAGCTTCCTGCATATTATATATAAGATAGGTGATTTTGTTCCACTGGATCTCAAACACTAGATCCTTTTCATAGGTTTTATTTAGGCAGTGCCTTTATATTTTCTTGGTTTGTATGTCTCTAGACCCTGATATAGGGGCTGGGGATCTAGAGCGAATCACTTACTTGGTTCGTAAATCATTTTTTATGATATGGCTCAGTTTCTATTCACTCGGAATTATTTATAATATTACTGAATAACGTATTATTCCTTTCTTACCAGGAATTCTGAAATTGAGAACACAGTTTTAAGTTTGCTAGCAAAAAACTCAGCTGAGCTGCTGGGCAGTTTATGATTGGGCGTAACACTTATAAAGTTTTATTATCTATGGACTTCAACCACCCACTACTGGATTCAAACTGCGTCTTCTGATACAGGACTTATTGTTAAATGGAAAAACTTTCACTCTCTATCACGATACTTTAGATAATGCACGTTTGACACAAATCGCCCCCGACTTCCCCCCTAACTTTCTAATTGGCAACACCAAAAGTCTCTTCAGTCAAATCTCAGTTCAAGTATTGTATTACGGTCTGTTTGTCAGTTATGCCTCTACTTGTTTTTTCATATAAAACATCAACTTGGGTTTTACATGCATTTCCATTCACGTATCTGAATTACTAAGTTATTTTTAGCTACAATTATCCACCACATTCCCTCTTCTTTAATTTCAGCTTCGATTTTCACGCTTTGCGAGGACCCAAGGCCACATGATTTTGGTTACTTTTTTGTGACTTGGGTGATAACATGTGGCTAGTCGACTTGTATCTGTTATGAACAATATCAGTCGTTTGTCAATTATCTTCATTATTAATTCTAATCACGATCTTATTAATGGATAGCATATTATTTCTGCTGCTCAAGATGGGGCTATTCAAATCTAGCTTAGGTTTTATTTTCATAACCTCGTATTATTAAGATATAAAAACGTATATTTTTTTCTCATGTTTATATTTTTGAAAATTTTGTTCGAGATACTTCCACCTCATGTGGTTTTGCCGGCGGCATGTCAAATAAACGATACCAAGTATCGATAAACATCAGGAAGAAAGGGACTGTCTCGGACTACGAGCTAAGGTTCCCTTTTCCTTAAATGTGTCAAAACTAGGGGGACGTGATTTTTTTTTCCTTTCCACCCCCCCATTGCGTTCTTTTTTGCTTTCCGAACTTTCATAACACGTGTTCATGTTGTTATCAGTCAGATTTTATCCTTGTTTTTGTGTCCTCCGTTCTCTCCCGTCTACAGAGCGGTCACCAGTTTCGTCTGCACTTCTATCTTGGTTAGTTTTAAATGGCGGTGGGATAGTATTGGCGTGGGCGAGCATGTCTCCTAGTATCTTACGCATTATTTTTTAATCCATACATTTCATTCATTAATTTTGGAGATATTTTAACGGTTGTATCATTGTGGACAATCATCACAACCGAATCATCATAAGTAAATTACGTGGATGTATTAGTTTGGGCCATGGGAAAAACACCGGGCAGAGAGGTTTTACAGGACCACATGAATGGTTCCTGATCAACTAATGGACAAACAGTGGCTCATCTTTACAAGGAGGGAATCAGAGCGACTTCTTATTCCTTTATTCCTCGTTCTGTCCTGGAAAAGGTATCGTTTAGAATGCGTTGTGTCCGTTTAGCAGCGAAGCTGCCGATATGTGCGCCTTTTCGGCCGGGACACATCCGGGACTTCAGCACGGAATTTTTTGGGACAGGGTTTGCCTTCCCAATTTCGAAACCTACTCTATTAATAGTCACTTGAAATGAATCCCAACCACAACACTATCCAGAGTGCCAGCCTATGTATACTACCCTTCGAAAAACTGTTGACCCATCCAATTCTCATTGGAGGTGGCCCAGATGAATGTTAGAGAAAATGATCATTCCTCCGAGGCAAGATATAGTGGAAACCTTGTACGGAGAAAACAAGACCAACTCTGCGAAAAACATGCAGATATCACTACTTGGGGCAGCAATAGGGCGAGAGAGCCCATGCGCCAATGGGATCCAATAACAACATACAACAACCACAGATATTACAAATGCTTTCTTGAATAGTTTACTTTTTTAATGTTATGAACTAATGCCTTGCTCTTCATCTTTCCTCTCTCTACCTCTCTTTGTGTGTGTGTGTACGCGTGCGTGCTAGTGCGTATGTGTGTTGTCTCACAATTAACGTGAATGTTAATGTAACTACTTACCGGCTGAGATAGTTAAGAATTGTATTAATATGAAGGAAAAAAAACATACACTTTTAAATAATTGCATTAGTGCAGGGCGTCGGAAATGTAAAGGGATGGCAATAGTGTCTATTTCTTTACCCTGGCCCTGGGGAGTGATTAATTCGTTCGTTCTTTTGTACTGCTTAATCACCATCTCAGCAGAAATCTTACTCTGTTATCTGAAACAAACTTGTCGGAGTTACAATTTACAGTATTTTGTTAATGTAATTTTTGGATTTTCCATTTTGTGATTTTATTTATTCCATAGGGTTAATTACAAAGATGATCATAGCTCTTGGCGAATGACTAGTTGTCCATTAGAATTTGTTGTTTGCTTAGCGCTGTTAGGACGAGTTGCTGAGACTATGTTACAGTTCTCATTATTTTGTTGTGTGTTCCTAGTTTTCCCATGTCTTCATGTTTGCTGGTTTCTTTTCTTCGATCCCTTATCCAACGAACCGTCTAAAGCAGTTCAGTGGCCATCACGCCTAGTGGCGTCTTGTAGAGGCAATCAATCAAATTGATTCCACTTTGCACGGTCGGTGGCCATCCTTCGTACAGTGCCCCAACTCTGGTTCATTCTTTGCATCTCAGCCTCCACAGTCCTCCGCCAAGTTGTTGTTGGTCGGCCTCTCTTTCGCTTTCCTTCAGGGGTCCAAAGCATAGCTGTTCTTGTGAGGGCATCGGGGTCTCTTCTGAGGACATGGCCAACCCAGCTCCAGCGTCTGCCAGCTATGATGGTGTGCATGTCCTCTTGCTTGCTACGAGTAAGCAGATCTTGGTTAGTGATGGTATTCGGCCAAAAGATTCGGTGAATTTTTCTTAGGCATGTTGTGTGAAAGCGTATACTGACAATTTTGACATTTCCTTCTCTGTGACTCTCCAGCATTCCGCACCTCTAGAGAAGCAAAGAAAAGATAGCACAGCAGCTTCTGGTATAATCTGAATTTTGTTGCTTGTGATGTATTGGGGAGAACTTCCCAGAGGTTATTTAGGCTCTAAAGATAGGCTGTTCTTGCCTTATTCGTTCTGATGTCTGATGGTCTTTTGCCTGCCCCCACAGTTTCTGGTGTTACTATGCTTCCTATAGGTATTTGAAGGTATTCTGTCTGTACCAATTGCTGATTCCACTTACTTGATATGGGTACTCAGGGTTGCTCACATTGTAGGCGTCATTGGACTTCAGACTTCTTTATATGGATGTTCACAAGCCCACCTAGACTTGGCTAAATTTAACCTAAGTCTATCCGTTTTTTCCATGGATGTGTGATGATAATGTGCCATATCAGGTGCAATGTCATCTGCAATTTTCCAGGAATCTTCCAATTTGTAGAAAATGTAGTCCAGCTTATTCTTCTTGGTCACCTGCCCCCTACTGTTGTCCAATGGCGCATGGCGTCCCAGTCCGTATGGGACTGTTAAAAAAAAGAGTGGTTGATTAAGGAGTGGCATCCCTTGTCGTACTCCTGGTCTTCACCTCGAAGGTTAGGATTGCTATGCCCCAACACTACACGTTAAAGTTGGCATAGAGGCTTTTTATGATTGCCACTATTTGCAGCTTGGAAATTCCATAAGCCCTCAGTATTTTTCCATTAAACTGTCCCTATGTATGCTGTCAAAAGCCTTTTAAAAATCAACACAAATTTTTGTAAAGCTGTCTTTGCTATTCTGAGCACTGCTCTATAATGTTCCTGAGAGTGAATATATGGTCTACACATCTTCTGTTCTTTCTAAATCCTGCTTGTACTTTCCTCAGTTTGTGGTCTACTGCCTTTGAAATTCTCTGTATAATTATCCTGCCTAGTATTTTGCTGGGAACTGAGAAAGAGTGATTCCTCTCCAATTATTGCAGTCTGCAAGATCTCCCTTCTTGTGCAAGTTGACAATTATTCCTTTGTTCCACTCTGATGGTGTTGTCCCCGTTTTCCAGACTTGTGCAAATAGTGGTTCTAATAGTTCTGCTGCTAGCTCAGGGTCTGTCTTAAATAGCTCTGCATTTAAGTTATCATGGCCCGGAGCTTTACCGTTCTTTAACCCTTTGATTGCTGTGATGATTTCTTCTTTTCGTGGAATGTCTGTATTTACATCTAGATCGTTTTCAGCCTCAGGAACATTCAATTGTGTCTCTGGTATTTCCTTGTTCAGAGTTTCTCTGAAGTGCTCTGCCCATCTTGTTTCCTGTCCCTCTGCTGTCTTGATGAGATTTCCTTGCGTATCTCTTACTAATGTAATATTGTTTGCACCTTGTTTTCCGCTGATGAATTTAGTTATTTTGTATACTGTGCTTTGTTCATTTCTCTGTTGCTGCCTCTTCTGCCTGTTTTGCAAGATCCGTCTAGGAAAGTTCCTTTTGTTTGGCTCGGTTTGGCGTTTAACTTCCCTGTCCTGCTGGCTGTACTGTTCGCTATATAGTTGCTTTAACCTGGGGGACTTCGCTTCTGTTTTCTTTCTTTTCATTTCCTTTCTCATCTTTATGGTGTTTAGTGTTTCTGGTGTTATCCAGTCTTGCTTCTTCCTTTCCTGGAATCCTAAGCATGATTTGGATACTTTCTTATTATACTGTTGAATAAATGGTGTTGAAATTTCTGGTCTATATCATCAGTCAATGTCTTTTCCTGGCTTTTGGCAAATTGATATCGTTTCTTAATGTCGGCCGCAAAGCTTTTCTGGTAAGGGAGTCCTTCAATTTGCTGATGTCAAACCTTTTCTGTGTAGTTACAGTTGGTGCAGCCCTTCTTAGTTTCACTTTCAGTTTTGCTACTACTAAATGGTGATCACTTCCCACATCTGCGCATCTTCTTACCTTCACATCTTGTAATGCATGTCTCCATCTACCGTTAACCATGATGTGGTCTATCTGGTTTCTGTCCCGACCATTTGGTGATTCCCATGTTAATTTGTGAATTTCTTTATGTGAAAAGTGTTCCTCCAATGACCAGGTTGTTAATGCTACAGAAACTTATTAGCTTATCCCCATTTTCGTTTGCTGTTCCGCTGCCGCATCTCCCCATTGTTCTTTCATTATATGTATTGTGTGTACCAACTTTCGCATTGAGGTCTCCCATTACTATAACAAGATCATATCTAGGTGTGTCTTCCATTTCTTTCTGCAGTTGTTGATAGAATTCATCCTTGACCTCCTCATCGCTATCATTCGTTGGTGCGTAGCATTGTATTATTGTAGTGTTGGTGAATCTCCCTCTCAATCTCAATCGTATCTGTCTGTTGTTGATGGGTTTCCATTCCAGTAATGTCCTTTCTATCCCTTTCTGTAGAATAATGGCTACGCCTTCACTGTGCTGTCCATCCTCTCTTCCAGAGTAAAGTACTGTTTCTCCTGTTGCTGTTTTAACTTTTCCTGCCCCTGTCCATCTGCTCTCACTTATCCCCAGGATGTGAGGCCTATAGTTTCGCATTTCTGCCGGGACCTGTCTTAGTTTACCTGTCTCGTACATTGTCCTGACATTCCAAAATCCTATTCTTGTATCCTGTTTTGCGGTCAGGACATCCGTTTTCATGTCAGTGGCTTCCTTTCGGCTTTCACCACTGACAGTCATTACGAGCCACAGATTCCGAATGTCCATCCGCAGCAAAGTTTGTTCATTTGATGTTGTTTCCGTAACTTCATTATTTTTTTTTACATAGACAGGGGTGTCAGCCCTATGCTAAAACCCCCAACCTGGAGGACCAGGGTACCAGCTTTTGTCTGACCCCTACCCACACAGACCAGTCCAGCTTGGTTGAACCTACCAGGAGTAAATGGCATAGCTCAGGGTACGCAAGCTGCCATACAGCTTACAACGGTATAGGTTCATTGCATGGCCAGATGTTGCTGTTGTTAGTACATTTTTGCTTTTTATTACCTTAGTTATAAGTCAAATCATATCAGGTTTTTAATTATTATATATATATTTGGGCATTGTTTCCTTTTTTGGTTACAGAGGGTGTCTATTTTTGTTTATTGAAGTATTGAATAGTTTTTGAACAAGTTATTTCCTTTCGCTAGGTTTCTTAAAATGAAATAATTAAAAATAGGAAATTGCCAATAGGGGAAGGACAGTCACTTCGGTGCCAAAATGTTCAAATATTACTAGCCCTGTGCTTGCACAAGGATAAGGAACCATTCCCCAACCAGATGTATCTCGCATTTCATACACCAGAAGCAGGGTGATCTGTTAAATCCCAACATCTGGATGTTTCCAACTCGGATACACAGGATTCCAGATGTCTGATATTCCTTCTATCCTTGGCTTACATACCAAATGTAACATGGTTGACGATTATCAAAGTCCCTTCCCACAAAACAAGTAATAATAATAAACACTGGATTGTATATAGTAATCAATTACTACCATAAATGCTATTTAAGGAAATTAAGGTTACAGGCAGCTCCTCTTCTCCATTTTTACTACTACTATTACTTAGTTATTCTCTTCTACCCTGGGGTTGTTAGAGATTTGCCATAGGAGAGTGCCAATACTCTACCTATTGGCCCTCCATTTATTACATGTTGCCTTACTAGTGATATCATCCCACCAGTTTACTGTTACATTCAGTTGCTGTGCATCAGCTGTAAACTCTGATTCTGTAATTACTACTCACACAGCACTAGAACTGTTTTTTGTAAAATTCGTAAAACAGTGAATTATACCATCTGTCACAGGAATATATTATGGGGCTGTGGAATAGCTGTACTTGCCACGAAAAAAAAAAACAGTTGATGGATTGTTGATGACAGGAAACTGGTGTCATGAGTTGTAAAATTGAGAAACCATGAGGTCAGCCAGATTTATTTTAAAAAAAAGGGTAATTGTTATTGGTGGTTGCGAATGTGGGGTCTCGGGGTTGGAGAACTTAAGAAAACACAAGACCATGATTATTATCCAGGGTGGAAAGATTTTTTGTGGAGAGTGTGATGATAGTAATTTTTATCCTGGCCCCATTGCTTTTAATTGCTCAGCGTGAGACTAGTATATTTGCTTCTCATAAGCAAAGTTTACCGTGCAGGGAAGGTAATATTTTTCCTGAGGACATTGTGTTCAGATCGATGTGTCTGGTATTTTTAGCTGTAGGTTGTAAGCTAGTAGCCATGGCTTTGAGATCTTAGCAGTGATGTATAATATTATCCATGGTCAGGGTATGTGGATAGAAGACCCAATAAAAAATGCTATCAGAAGCAAGCCTTTTCACTATTAAAGAGAAAGCTGTAGCTACATATGAAGACCTTAAAGAAAAATCTCCAAATCCTGCAGAAGGTAAAGTGCTCTACACTGTGGTATTTATTTATGTATTGATTAGGAGTTTAAGATGTTTATTGTTATTGTTGAAGAGAATCAACATCATAGCACTCTGGGCAAACCCATAGGTGCTCAGTCTCCCTCAGCATATGTCAAAGAGTACAAATGCTAACTGTTCCAGTTTCGCACTGGTTGTACGATACACGATGGATGCATCCTCTCATATGTCAATCCCTGCTAGCCTTACGTTCGATGCCTAATTCCAGCAATCTTAACCTTGTTGATTCATCTATAGCAGTGTCATTCGGCTATGTTATTAATTGTTATTTTTTATATTAAGATGTTTAATATTGTGGTAGCATTTTGATCGGGCTATTACTGTGATTTTTTAAAGTGTATAATTTACGGCACTGTACAGCTTTCGAATGTTCTGCCCCAAACCCTATCTCTCCCACAGGCTCTGCTATTTTTGAAAATTCCCACAATTCTGTGATTTTTAGGAACACATACACGGCATTATACTAGAAGCGGCTCCTGTATCTTTGAAAATCAGATTACCTAGTGTTAAAATGCTCAGTTTAGAGCTTCTTATCCTCATTATCACCAACGTTAACATTATTTTCAAATACAGCACATAATAGTGCACACCATGTATAGATATCGACACAATGGATCATTCTGTATAGAAGAAATGAAGGTTTTATACATTTTAATCACAATCAGAAGTTCATTACTGCAAAATTAAAATAAAACAAACAAACAAACCATTTGCCTCATTCGTCTTCTCTAGGCAACCTTTATAACTATCTTCTAGATATATCATGCAGAATTAAATCAACATATAATGTTAGACGTAGACGTGGTTTGTTAGTCAGTATTCTGATTCCCTATAAAAGTTTATGTAATTGTGATAATAGTGCCTCTTCCCTGGCTGCAGGTGCTCTGCTTCCTAGCTCTAAAATGTCAGTGATGCAGTAAATACGACACATCAGTTATCTTCCTATTCTAAAGTGTTATACTTAGTCCAATTTATTTACTATCAAACTATAGTTCTTACAATTATTTTCATTACTGTTGTTCTTATTGCAAACTTTGATGTTAACTAGGGGTACTGAGTTCGTCATGCTTTCCCAAACAATGGTACACTGAATAATTTGCATGTGTTTTGTAGCTATTGGGTGGTGTGTATAGAGTGTATGTGACAGTTGGGGAGCCAGACAATGGCCGTCGTCTTTCTGTGGTAAGTCATTGACATGTGAGCAGCGCACGAACTGTTTCATACACAGAGGAATAACTGTGGTAATTTGGCTTGTGTGAGGGGTTTAATCTGCTTACGCACTTGAGTGTGGTGTGTTCTGGAACATTGTACATCATAAGATGTGAAGTTGTGATTTTTATTTGGGTGGGTCTTTCTTTATACATGTCCTGTCGGCCTATCCACCCTTGTGCCCATTGGTTAAGCCATTCTTCTTTGAACTTGTTTTGGAGTAATAGTTTAGCTGGTGGCATGTTGGCTGGAGTGTTTGTTTGAATCATGCTTGTTTCTTCTAGTCTACACGCTCTTTCATTGCCTGAGTTTGGTTTGGTTTGGTTTTAAGGACTATCTTCAATGCACACGAATTACTCCATCAGTGCTCCGATCTCCTCCCTTAGATCATACAAGGAGGATCTCATCACAGTGCACAAACTCTGTAGCACCGGCGTAAATCTCATGTGTGTATATAGGAATCACACATTCTATAAATATTTTTGTGATGGGTTGGTTTCTAATTTTTAAATTTTCCCAGGGCAGTGGCCTGATGGGCCTACTCTTTAAGATTCCCAACTGCCGAGGGATTTTTAACGTGCGCAACGAGATTATATAGCTAGACCTAAAGGTCTTTTATATTATGACATGCGCCCTAATACAACCGACTAGGTTGAACGGGACGCGCCTCGCCAAAATTTTATAAAAAAACGTGCGCAACTTGCACACGGGATCTCCTATTTTTTTCTCCCTTATCCGAGAAGGCTAGGCATCTGATCTCACTATCCAGGAGACCAGTGGGGAGTATGACATCATTAGGACCACTGGCCTCAGACAAAAATTCCTATAAATCACATTCCCTTAATTGGGAATCGAACCCGGTACCTCTAGAATTTGAGATGGACGCATTACCTCTTAGCCACTCTGACCCCCAATTGTCTGAGTATAGTGACACCCAGTAGAGAGTGAATCTGAAGCTGAATGATGTTAGCTGACTGGCAATCATTTTAGCCAGCTGTATTATTTGCAGTTAGGAGGTAATCTTCCAATGTCTGCAGGGTTGATTCTGTATCAGTGAAAGTGAAGATGTCTGATGGTTTATACTTTGTTTGAATAGACTGAATTTTGATGTGTGGGTGGTATTTATTGCTGTAATTTCTACTAGGTAATTATACAGAATTATCCACATGGTTCCTTTATTGTTGGCGTGTTACCATTAGAGTACTTTATGTGAGCTGCTCGTCAAGTCTGTAATATTTTGTGTCTTGTACAGTATTCATCTGATAAATGTAATAACTGGGATATAGTGATTCACATCATGGTGATAAACTGTTATAATAGTTATTTGATGCCTGGGTGTGTCTGCACCCGTAAGATTTTCTAGTAATTTTTACACTGCAGTTATTTAAATAATTTTATAACATTTCCAACCTATTTTGTTAATAATTATTGTGTGGTCCAGTAACAAGTATTTAAAGATAATTTGTTCTTGATAATCTTCACAAGTAGGTTCTTCTATAATAAAGGCCCCCCCCCCCCCCCTTCCGCTCTTAGTCTAAGGCAGCCTTTCTCAACCCTTTTATCCTGCAGCAACCATTAACATAATTGTAAGGTCTCAGGGAACCCTTGTATAAACATTATTACATCTACAGGTCATGGTACCTTAGCATGATCAGTATGTTGTACATATAATAATCCAATAATCATTGTCAATGGGCTTTCGAGTAGAGAATGATTTTTCTTCTGCAGATCTGTTTATTTCGGCACACTTATTTGCCTAATCTTTTTGTGTGCTCCCCCTCCCACAAAGGTTATCACCTCTAATGCAAGTCTGTAATGTAGGTCGAGAAAGAAAACTTCAGTTTTTTTATTTTTGTTATTTTCTTGCTTGATTTTTTTTTTTAAAAACTTTATCCATAGTAGGCCGAAAAGTCTTATCCCAAATTTCTACTCTACAAGATGCCTGTCATACGGGGCTGCTCGGTCACTGCCCACCACTGTGAGCGCTATCATCGCCTGGCATGCAAATTTAAAATGTTTATTTTTGTTTTTCAATAAAACATTTCTCTTGCGGAAACTCACTAGCAACCTCTTTGCAGAAACCCTGGGTTGATTGATAAACCCTGGTCTAAGGTGTATCAAATTCCTTCTAACTTAGTATTTTAAGCTATTTCTTCATGCGTTTTAGTAACTTATCAAGACATCACATCATGGCAATGGAAAGAAATCAACAACAGAATTGATAAACATTACTGTAAGACACGAAGTTTTCTGGCAAGACATGATCGCCAAGGGCACCAGGCATGGTACAAGAAGAAGTTTTAGTCATAGCCATTCTGTGGATTATTATGTAAAAAGAACTTCCAATAGAACAGGCTACATTATCTTCTACAAACTTACCTATAGATTATCAGCATGGAGTAATACCATGAAGACAAGGGTTAACCCCATTTTGCATCAGACGTTGGTTGGTGAATTTTGTTAAAGCTAACTTTCGTTCTTCTGAATTCGAAAGAATTTGAAATAAACTGAAAATAGAATAAATGTTTACATTTAAAGTTAATTATACAAAGAAACTGATGCATCTATAAATGTAGGTCATTACAGCAAAGTTGGGAATAAATTCTAAACTTCTGTATATTAGAAATAGAAATAAAAATAATTACTACACATGAGTTAATTCATCAGCGGAAAACGAGGTGCAAACAATATTACATTAGTAAGAGATAAGCAAGGAAATCTTATCACGACAGCAGAGGGACAGGAAACAAGATGGGCAGAGCACTTCAGAGAAACTCTGAACAAGGAACCACCAGAGACAAAATTGAATGTTCCTGAAGCTGAAAACGATCTAGATGTTAATACAGACATTCCACTAAAAGAAGAAATCATCACAGCAATCAAAGGGTTAAAGAATGGAAAAGCTCCTGGCCATGATAACTTAAATGCAGAGCTTTTTAAGACAGAAACTGGGCTAGCTGCAGAACTATTAGAATCACTATTTGCACAAGTCTGGAAAACCGGGACAACACCATCAGAGTGGAACAAAGTAATAATTGTCAAATTGCCCAAGAAGGGAGATCTTGCAGACTGCAATAATTGGAGAGGAATAACTCTTCTCTCAATTCCCAGCAAAATACTAGGCAGGATAATTATACAGAGAATTTCAAAAGCAGTAGATCACAAACTAAGGAAAGAACAAGCAGGATTTAGAGAGAACAGAAGATGTGTAGATCATATATTTACTCTCAGGAACATTAGAGAGCAGTGCTCAGAATGGCAAAGACAGCTGTACATTAATTTCGTTGATTTTGAAAAGGCTTTTGACAGTATACATAGGGACAGTTTATGGAAAATACTGAGGGCTTATGGAATTCCAAGCTGCACAGTGTCAATCATAAAAAGCCTCTATGCCAACTGTACGTGTAGTGTTGGGCAGAGCAACCTAACCTTTGAGGTGAAGACGGGAGTACGACAGGGATGCCCCTTATCAACCACTCTATTTTTAACAGTCATAGACTGGGTGATGCGCCAGACAACAGAGGGCAGTTTTCTACATTGGAAGATCTGGAATATGCAGATGACATTGCACTACTAACACATTCACATCAACACATCCAGGAAAAAACGGATAGACTTAATAAGTATAGCCAGCAGGTGGGCTTGAACATCAATTTAAAGAAGTCTGAGGTCATGACGCTCAATGTGAGCAACCCTGAGCCCATATCAGTAAGGAATCAGCAACTGGTACAGACAGACACCTTCACATACCTAGGATGCATAGTAACACCAGACGGCGGGGCAAGCAAAGACATCAACAACAGAATGAACAAATCAAGAACAGCCTTTTTTAGCCTAAACAACATCTGAAAGTCCTCTCAATAAAGCACAAGCACAAAATTAGGATTATATCAGAGCTGTGTGCTTTCTGTGCTTCTCTATGGTGCGGAAAGCTGGAGAGTTACAGAGAAGGAAATGACGAAATTGTCCTCTTTTTACACAACATGCCTAAGAAAAATTCACCGAATCTTTTGGCCCAATACCATCACCAACCAAGATCTGCTTACTCGAAGCAAGCAAGAGGACATGCACACCATCATCTGGCAGACGCTGGAGCTGGGTTGGCCATGTCCTCAGAAGAGACCCCGATGCCATCACAAGAACAGCTATGCTTTGGACCCCTGAAGGAAAACGAAAGAGAGGCCGACCAAAAACAACTTGGCGGAGGACTGTGGAGGCTGAGATGCAAAGAATAAAACAGAGTTGGGGCACTGTACGAAGGATGGCCACCGACCTAACAAAGTGGAATCAATGTGTTGTTGCCCTACAAGACGTCACTAGGCGTGATGGCCACTGACTGCTTTGACGGTCGGCGGCTCAGGATCAAAGAAAGAAGAAAAGAAAAGGAGTTAATTCATATTGTCTTGAACTAAGATTTTTAAAATAAATAATATGAGAACCGTATATGTTGCAACAAAACTCTGCAAAAAGCCAATTATGCAATTTAGATAAGAGTGCAAAAATAGTTCAATTTTGTGTTTGTTTGTTTTTTTGTTTTGTTTAATGCAAGACTATTTTATGAAACTCCGTCTTCTTTTATACCTGAGGGAACAGTCTATGCATGTTTAAAAAAATATTAAACACACTGAAAAAAAACATCTGAAAGGGATGACATTTTCTGGAATGTCAATGTTGTGATGAAAAAAAAATTACTGATGTTTTCCCAAAATTTGGCATTTAAGACAGCAATCTGCATATGCATTAAACAAAATTTATCACTTTCAACAGTTGGTTTTTTTCCATCACTGCAAGTTTTTTAAATAAATAATATCAAGACAATATGTAAATTGATGCAAAACAACCAATATTTTGATATTAATAACCAAAAAAAAAAAAAAAAAAAAGCTTTCTTTTGCATTTTATGAAATTGTAGCTTCCTTGCTACCAAATGCTGCCATATGTTTTTGACATAGCAAATTGCATTTGAAAGTGTTGACCTGTTTTAAAATGCCAATTTCACATTTATTGTTTAAGCATCTGATATTTAAGACACTTCCGTTAGTTACCACTGCATAAGATTTCACTTTCACTAAAACAAATAACCCTCTGATTTCACTGCCTGTAAAGAAAACATTGTAGACCTTATGTCTAATGGTTCCTTGATTCTTAAAATATATTCTTGGATGATCATGAGCAAATTAAAATAAATATAATATAAATATCTGTATAAGTGAAACCTCAATTTAAACAACCAATCTCACTGTCAAGGTTGCTAAATAATATTGGAATCACAGGCATCATTTTCAATTCAAACCATAATGGATAAGATCACCAGAGTGGCTAAAGCTGCAACTTAAAATTTATATTACAAAGATGAATAGAAATAAATTGTAAAGTGAACAATAGCAAACCAACCAGCAGAGGAGGATGTAGCTTTAGCTATCAGTAAGCTACAATGTATGGTCAAAAACATATAGAATAGAGCAGCTTATTAATAATTTAAAAAAAGCACCATTCATTTTAAGATCTATTTATCATCGACATGTCCCTTTTTTGTTCCATGTGGAACAACGTTCTATAACTGTTGCATCTCTTCTTCTTCTTTGATCTTTAGCCGCTGACTGTCAAAGCAGAGATTGTGCTGAATCTAAGGATATTTTGTTGGAAGTACTACTTATTGTCAGTATTAAGATATAAGGAATTATTGCTGCATATAATGCACAAACTACCGTTTTTGACATCAAGGACTGAGAGGCAAAAAGGGCTGTGACGTAACTATCTCTCGGTGGTCCGCGCGATTTCCATAAAGTAAAAAGCTAGAAAATGTAAAACACACACAACCCTTTGTCGCAGATTTTGTAAAGATATAGGAAGGAAGATGTGTCTGAAGCACACAGACCTTTAGACACTAGTGTTCACAGAGGTCAGCTAGTGCTGAGTGAAAGGGTAAACAGAAGGGCACAGGTTGGTATCAGTGATTCTCTCACCTTTCAGACTATCAACTATTTAATTTCTCTTGTTTTTCCTTTGTTACAGGGATACCGTGTTTCTGTTGAAGTTGTAATAGTCCTGGGCGCTTTTGTTGTGGTTAAAAAATCGGTCTGTGTGCTTTCTGAGACTGAGCAAAAGGCTGTGGTTGCGCCTTAGAGATTTTTTTTTTGGACATTCCTTTTCTGAAGTTTCCCTGACGAGAGTGTACCTTTCCTCATACTACCAACGATTTTCCACTTAGGGTCCTTCACAGAGGGGTCATTGTGACGTGTAATGAAATAGAACCTACAGTAATCTGACAGCTTATCGTAACTTTATAGCTGCTCTCTCATTTGCTACCTAAAAACATACATTATACTGACTTCTGCTGCTCACCTTTTGTCCCGCCCTCTTTTCTAGAAACACGGGCTAAAGCAATGTTTACTAACCTTCGTGACCTGTCAATCATAACAGGAAGCAAATCAAGCTTTGATTACTTCGTTCTACTCACGTGAGCTCATCTGTCAATCATAATACCTGACAGGCAGACAACACGTGAGAGAGAGAGAGAGAGAGAGAGAGAGAGCGACGGCACAGACCCTTTGTAGTTTTACTCAGGGAAAGTATAGAACTCCCCTGTGCTCTTTGATCTCGAGACGCGGACATTCTCAAAAGAAACCTGCTAGCAGAACTAAAGTCTTTGATGTCGGTCAACAACTTCAGACGAGAGACTGGTAGTCTGAATCGTAAGCCCTTCATCTTGAGCACTAGCTTCTGAAATCTTCGTCTCACACAGGAGAACGAGAACCCCATTAGAGATCAGAGAAATCTAATGATATATATATATATATATATATAAATATATAATATATATATATATATATATATATATATATATATTAATATATATATATATATATAATTATATATATACTGCTACTTTCTTAACCCAGCCATCAGTCGTCAGTCAGAATTTGAGAAGAAAGTCCAGCTTGCAGTCATAACCATTTTCCTTTGCATTAATGTCTACAAAACGGGATTCGTGGAGATTTTCAGTTTGGATTTTCTGGTAAATAGTTTTAAGTGCGAACAGTATATTTCAGTGATACCCTTTAAAGTTAAACACTTAAATACTTTAAACCTACAGTTAAATACTTCACTTAGATCTTTCTTGCTAGTAAGGCGAATTAAATAAAATAACGCGTAGCGATTTTCATAACCAGATATTCAATTAAAATGTTAGGCTACGAACACCGACGCTACCTAGCTGAGACGAGACGGTAATTTGTGTCTACAGTGTAGATCGGACTTAGAGGCGTTAAAAGACTGATAGTGAGAGGAAAAAATACTGTTTATGTTTCAATTTATAATTTGTTATTATAGCGTCTATTATTTTTAAATGCCTTTCGACAAACTAACAGCCACCGACAATTTAATAGCTATTTAATGACAGGCGATGGGAGCCGCGCTGGTGTAATGGCTACAACGTTGTACTGGCGACCATGTGTTCATGGTTCAAACCCGGCCGTCGGCGTCTGAAGAAATGTTTACGACCGGAAATTTGACTGAATAATCTGAACGGCTCCTGCACATAAATCCCGTGTGGATGGGAAGGAGCGAAGCTCCTGACCGGGTTGGAAGGAAAGTCCACTGACCCCCCAGCCTCGCAATGACATGTCATTGGGCCAAAAGAGCTGGAAAGCTCGAGTGCCGCTGGTTATAGAAAAAAAAATGACAGGCGATTATTGTTGTAGGTGGTGCGTATGAAAAATTCAATAATAATTAACACTCTACGCCGACCACCAGCCGAGAGCAGGAGCGGGTGAGTTATCATAAACTCGGTCCGACCAAGACCAGCGGCCGCCGATGTCTGTGTGTCAGGCGTAGGGAAACACTGTGTCTTTTGAACGTAGTCAGGACTGACAGAGAGGATGAGAGATCGTCTAGTCCCCGTCAGTGTATATATTTAAATTTACATAGAGTGGTAGCATTTTCCCACAAATGTTTTTCTTGTATTTTTTCGCAGAACTGATCTCAAGAGCGACCAGCGGTCTTTTACTTTTTCAGGTTCGTTATCCATTTCATATATAAGCGTATACTCGGCGATGATATTGGATGACAATAAATATAAATACTGGACTTACCAGATTACCAGTTTTACTAGCCCACAGGGGCCGTACATGTAACATTATTATTGTTCCTAGACACCTGACAGTCGTATTCCACTAAATTATATATATATATATATATATAATATATATATAATATATAATTTATATATATATATGTATAAATATATATATATATATATAAATATATATATATATAATTATAATTATACACTGTTCAGAATCGTTGCTCTGACACAGAGTTTGGCCGATAGAAGAACCATCATCATCAATTTTTAACATTTTTTTTAGCAACCAGATGTATCATAATACCGGAAGTATTTCCCTCTCTAAAGTGTTAACATCAAGGATTCTCAAATTTCCAACTATTGGTAGGAACACCTATAGCCAGATAGAAGAACCATATTCGGCGTTCACATCACTGGGGTTTTTTTGGATGAACTGGGGCCCATGTGGATTATCGACAGCTAGGGGTGACAGCGTAATCATAGTGAAATATGAATTATGTTCATGGAATAATTCTGTTACCAAGGGATACCACAGACCTACTGTAGAAGCCAATTAGGTAAGAGTTTGAGAAAGTCGCCTCGGTATGAGAGAGTGTGTGACGATTTACTTGTTCTGCTGGGAATTATTCATAAATCTGATTGTCTAAATTGTGTTTACTTTACTTGGTCCTATAGTGTACCAACATTGTTTTATTCTGTAACCTAGTGTTACCCTTCAACCTTTGGGTTAATAATTTTGAATTTTGTTTTCTCCATACAGGGGAAGGCGCACCTCTATTCTTTATTTTCTTATGTATGTAAATGATTTCTTGATATCTTTTAGATAAGTGGTGTTGTGTAAAGTTTAGTGATAATAAACTACAAAGAAACTTAACTTTGTGTGTTGGTCAGACCCATACCCATTTATCCTTAGTTTTTTCACGTTTGTGTGTCATTGTTGTCACATATTGTTGTGTGTGTAGAGTAAACTGTTCTTTCATTAGATAGGGAGGCAAAGACTGTCCCATAATAAAGCAGTTGTACGGATACGCTGGATGTGAGTAACCTACTCACTCCACAGACATATCTTTCCCTCAACATACCACCTGTGAAATCTATTTTCTATACATTCTCATGTATCTGTCAACCTTTACTCTTTACTTAGACTGGGCCCAATAAACCAGTTAAGCTACAGTACGACAGTCATAACCTTTCGGTTTTGATGTCCTCCTCTCTGTTTTACCTAAACATGGGCTCTGAGGACTAAGTTGCGCTTCCTGTGGAGCAAGGGTGCATCCTTCTGAAGGAGGGGTGCATCCTTCTGAAGGAGTGGTTCATCTGACCTGGGAGTGGGGCTATGGGATTTAGGGGCCTCATGACTAGCAATGGGTTTCAAATCTCTTGTCAATTTTGAGTTCCCGGTGGCAGCTTCTTCAACCTATCGAGAGGTAGATCTTCCAACTTTTCCCTCTGATATGAAGCTTCACTGCTTATGGCCTCTTCTTTCCACTTGGCTTCCTTCTCCTTCCAGTCGCGAGTCCATTTTTCTTCACTCTCTATCATTTCCATCGCTGTTCTCTTCCTGTTCTAAGACATGTTTCGCAATTAACTTTCTCGAGTATCTTCTTTCCTTGCCTTCAAAATAGACACACTTATTCGTGCATCTAGTCCTCTTATCATTTTTATGAAACCGGATTCGTTCACTTTGTGATCTATCAAATGCTGGAACACTTTAGCTCTTAGTTCACCTACTGCGTTCATTTTAGATCGTTAAGTAGGCAGCTCTGTTTTTTTTTTGAGTGAAAAGGCCTTTGAGTATAAGAGTGAGTGTAACCGGGCTGGTTACGGCATCAATATAATACGTGTGTGGCCGGGTGTTAAGGTCGTGTTTTTGGTCTAGGAGAGTTTATCAGTAAAATACTTGTAGGTACAGGTTGGATTTTTTGGTTATCTCGCTTGTAGCTGTCTAGCGGTTAGTTGGGTTTAATAATAACATCGCGAATGATCTTGAATATTCTAGATGAGTTGAGTTCACGGCTCAGCGGCGTTTTTGCGCGGGAATGAGTTTTTTACTGAGCGGGATTTTTAGGCGGGGAGATTTTTTCGTGACATTCGAATGCTGAGATAGCTGAGTGAAGGGACTGACGATTATGGTCAGGGTGCCCCGATATAGAGAATTGTTTTGATAAAAGGGATTATGATATTTCCTAAGATTTCATAAAGCCGTGGATATAAGGCTTGGATATATTCTGCAGAATGTCCGTTGTTAAAGATTTTTTCGCGCCACGGATAGGCCATTAAGTTTGATATCTCCGATGAGGGAGATTTGTGAAGGTCGACAGATCATTATTATAGGGAAGGTGTTTATCTCCCACGAGTTATGTTGAGTCTGACGATACAGACATTATTGTACTGCGATATAGGCAGTTCTCTTTGCTGTAGGGATAATTTGGACCAGGAAACTTTATCATTATAAGCTGCCGTACTTATACAGCTGTTGTGCTTGGATTTTTATGCTATGTACTTAACCACCTACGGATTTGGTGTTCATGAGATGTATCCTATTTTGCTGTCTGCTGTAAACTGTGACAATGTACTTAGTGATGTCCTCGTGACTGTGGAGTATTAAACAGTGTAGAACGATTAGGAGTTTCAACCTTTTCCTGACTCCTACATGTGCGTTGGTGTGTGTACGAATATCGTTGACTTATGTTAGAACTACATGCATTCGCGTTCTTTGATGTCTGTATACCCACACACCTGGTCGGCCACCTATAAGCCCGACGAATGCTGATTTGTCCTTCATCAGCGCACATAATACTATAACATTTAATCATCTTCTTCCACCACTCAATAACTCACTTGCATATCAATAGTGATGGCCAGTTCATACTTTACCCGGCGTTGCCAGGAAATTTCTTATCCTTCAAAACTCACGCAGTATCAGTGGTGAGCCAGCATTTCGGGGTGTTATCAACTGATTGAAGGATATTATCTTACAAGTTTAAGTTTCAAGTCAAGAGTTCCAGTGTTGCTGTACCTCTTCTTGTGGGTCGTTACATCGGAGTTCCAGTGATGATTACCTTTCGACTTCTTCACACGAGATTATCTATGTACATCATTGCCGCTGTTACCTTGGAGTTCCGACATCGATCGCCAGTGGATTTCTTCAGATTGTATTAGCTGTGTATAACTTTGCTGTGGTTTCGGAGGCCAGGATTTTTTCCTTCTTAAGATAAGTGGCTATTTGTTTGTAAACTGTGCCTCTGTGTTTTGTAATTAAGCCTTCCTTTATTAGATCTTTGTTTTTTGTATTCTATGTTATATATGTCATATTTCGGCGGGCAGGTTGGGTGGAGACTTTCGTAGGATATATCCCACTTCATCGAGGGCCTACGAAAGCATTCTATAGGGACTGTTTTGTCTAAGTTCGTGTCGTAAAAGATCCCTTGATAATTCGGGGCATACTCTGTTTACGCCGAATTCAGTCATCTTTATTATTGTTTAGCTGTGACGAGATGTCTTAGTGTTGTTTTCGTTATATTTTTCTCTGTTCTTTAGTTCTTGATTAATTTGTTTGTGAGTGTCTTCCTCCCCTTTCTATCTTTGAGTTATATTCGTTTATACACTGTTTTGTCATTTGTATTGTATATTATTCGCAGCTATCGTTGCAAGCTTTGTAATATTTTTGCTTTATTTCTGCTTTCTTATGTTAGTTGATTCCTGCGAACGTTGTCATTTGTTATTTATATCTTCTTTTTGTCTTTCTTGTTTATATTATCCATTTTGTCATACACTGTCAATATTATAATGCACAATAGATATATAGGTGATTAATTAAATTATTAATAGTTAAGGTAATTATACATGTTCTGTTCTAAATATTAAAAGACTTCTTTTTTGTTGTCAGACCAACCCCCTCCCAACAAAGTCACCCTCAACCTCTCTTTTATGTCAATGTCACCACTCTCAGAGTTGGGCCTAAAAGTGAGTTTCTCCTTTTCTCAAGCAAGTAATATAATTAACCACACTGTTTATTAATTACTACCTTAATAAAAAAATTATCCTTAATTTTAACTCAAAAATTATAAATTCCAGACTCCACAAATTCCAAATATCATCACACCATAAATGTACTACTTTAGATCTAACTTCAAAATGAGCCAAGGAAATATACCCTTAATATGGACTATGAGTAGGAAAGTAAAAAAGCGGAGGAGGAGTTTTGCACTGATTTTGAATATGGGCCAAGCTGCAGAAGTCATAATAAAAGGAAAACACGGTACAGCACATTATGTAATTGAGAAATGGGGAGTGGTGAGTCATCTTCTTTCTTTCTTGTACTTCTTCCGTTGTCCGGTCCTTACGTTTCAAGTTAGAACCGACTCAACAGTCTTTGCGGCTGGTCGGATGGAGTTGTATGTAGGGGATTGGTGTTACGTGGTGCGGCGGAAGCAGCGACCATGTGTGGGCGTCTACTAGAGCAACACAGCAGGCGAGGCAGTGATGCAGTGAATTCTCTGCTAACTGCTCAGAATATCATATCTTGCTTGCCTTCTTTGAGGATGTGGTGTGTGGACCGTTTTTTTTTGTAGGTGTCCCATCACAGGCACTAGACGGCGGAGCACTGACTAGATACCAGCATCGCAGCACAATGACGGAGAGCTCATCGATACGCAAATTGGGATAGGAATGGAAGTATTTCTATCACACTAGAGTTATCGCGTGTATCTTGAATCAGTGTCCTAGCGGGATTGACGGTCGAAGAACGCACGACTCTGGTGCGAGAGAGCGACTACGGGTGTTAAGAAGCACTATATAGAGTGCGTGATGTGGTTCTTTCTGAGGACAGTAGATGACGAGTCAGATATGCTGTTTTGGTGGCAGCTTGATAGAGTCTGCTAGTGTGTGGAGGGGTGAGTATTATGCGTTTTGCGTCTCATTCAGAGGTGGTTGTGAGTATATCTGTGATGGTAGTCTGAGTGACGGTAGTATAGACGGTCTTAGGAGCTGTGTCTGGTACGCGTAGCCATGAGGGATGACGGGGCGAGGATTGACCTAAATTTCATAGGCACTTTGTTTTTGTTCGGATATCTACGGATTACGGATATCAGTAGTCTTTTATTAATTTAATATATAAAAATCGGCCCATCTTGTTTGAGTTTATAATTATAAAGACTTCTTCGAAGGGAAGCTAAAGATTAATTTCCACATACTTTTTTATTTGGTTTCATAATCTTGTTTGAAATGTGTGGTAGTAAGTTTTTGTGAGTGTGGGCATTTACAAGAACAAGGCATATTGTCACCAGATTTTATAGCATTTAAAATCCCTTTAATACGCATTCCTGATACCCACAAAATCTTGAAATAAGGTAGTAAAAAAAATAACTTTTTTTAAAGCACCTTCTGGGGTTTTTTTTGCATTTTCATTCATTTATAATGATATTTAGCTTCGTATATAAGCGTCAGAAAAACATGTAATAGCTATAGATAGATTATCTTTCCACAGATTTTTGATCTACCTTTCATGTCTTGTTAATCTTCCTATTTATAAATATGAATTTTTTTTTTTTAATTGTGTGTGAGAAGAAGTACGTTTGCCATGTGTGTCTTCTGGTAGACAATCCTGTGCACACGACGGCCTGCCAGCGGACTTCTAAGTAACTCTTTGTATATCTTCTTTCATTCAAAGGTACAATGCAGGTAGTAACTTTAGAGAAAACAAAATTCTAAATCTAATACCATAATTCTTTTATCAATGGCGAGAGTCAGAGAGTACATATGATAATTTTAGAAATATTTATGAATGCATGAAAGGCTCAGATAGAGTTCTCTAAAATATTTAGAGTGGGTATGGTAAATAAGTTGTTTGTTTTCTTATTCGGGGATTATTTCCTGGTTTTGCTGGATGACACACAGACATGGGTATATTCCTTGAGCCTCAGGACAAACTAAAAATAAAAAAAAACCCAAACATTTTCATCAAAGAACATCCAGGAGAGAATACAACACTTGCCGCAAACCAAGAAGTTTTGGCATGTTGATAAGGTTGATTACAATAGATCATAATATATGAAATATGGGAAAGGGAATATAAAGGCAAGTGGCGCATTAACCATAATTGTAGTTACACAGAAAACCCAATGTTAGAGATTTGAAATTGAAAATGTAGCTCTTCATCACCTTCATATTTTATTAGGCATTGTTTTGAAATCACCATCCACAGACTTCTAGAAACAGGTAGTATGATATTAATTAGACGCAAAGATATTTGAGGGAATTCGCAAGAGGATACATGCAAAACATTAGTACTTTTAAGAACTTGAAGAGATTTAGTAGGAACTGGAAAATAGGCAGAAGAATTAGGAGCTAAAAATTGAATTTTTTTCAGGTAGGTTATTGAACTTTGGTGAGGATAAGGAGGGTAGACAGATAATTTTAAAGTTAGACTTGAAAATGGCACAAGATGCGCTGGCCACCAACTTCAGTTTTCAAGATCTGTGTTACTAGGTCTGGTCCAGTTTTGCTCACACGCATGGACAAGGTACTAAGCCAAAACAACAAAACTCATACAACAGGCCTTATAATAGCAGAGCATTTATAGGGAATCACTGCAACAGATATCTCTCACAAAAAAGTTTATAAAGATCTTACAAGAGCATCTCATTACACAAACACTGAAAAATTACAGACAAAAAAGAAGATATAACACTAACATAGCTTTTATTGCCCAAGAACAATTCTAATCACTGAAAGAAGCATTTGAGAAAGTACACAACAAAATAATCAACACAGTCAAACCAATTAGTAAAGAATCAATAACAGCATCGATAGAGACTTATATGTCTTTGTTCAGAAAGCTATTCCCTAGTAAGACAATTCATATAACAGCACAGTATTAGAAAAACATTGCGCAGGACTGGATCACAGAACTCATGATGTATGATTGAGATAATTGTTTAGAGCTCTCATGTTCTGGGGACAATTGGGTGTGTTATTTTTAAGGTTATAAATGTGGACATGCAATTTAAAAACTTTCAATAATTAATGTTTGACGCCATGAAACCAAAAACAAAACTTTGATATCCCATTTCTGCAGGTTTTCTACTTTTGATTTCTGTAATTTGATATGCAATTTGATTGTGACCGTTTTAGTGTAAATTGAATTAGAAACAAACCATAACAAAATGTAAAAAAAAACCCGTAAAATTTTACCACTATTTCAGACTCATTATTATATCTTCTTTCTAATTGTGATAAAAAAATGTGTTTGTTCTTGTTCTAAAATTTACTCTAAATTTCTAGTCTAGCTTTACGCAAAGAAGTTAAAGCCGGTATTTATAATAAAAAAAGTAGCCTAAAAGCATTAATAATAAGCCCCTATTCTAAAGTAAACCCATCGCCACATGATTTTCCCATTAGGAAGCAGACCACGTGGGCTATAAATAGCGCGGTCGGGGGAAAGAAAAAGGGGAAATGAACTAAAAGATCGACTCCGCAAACAGCCCGTGTAAACAGGCGACACCTAATAAATATGGCAAAAACTATAAGGGACCACCTCCATAAATATGGAAAACTATAAGGGAACACCTCATAAATAAGGAACGCTATAAGGGACAAATCATAAATATGGAAAAAATAATGGACACCCTCATAAATTATGGAAAAACTATAATGTCCTGATAACATGCCTATATCTAGTACTTTGAAGCAACCACTAGTTTTTGTATGTTTTATTATTGTGGATGAAACAACTTCTTAAAATGTATGCCCTAATGTTTATCTATTAAATAATCAAATTCGCGCTCAGAAAGATGTGGATGTGGGATGTGGTGAGGTACTTAATTTTTACCGTAAATTCTGGTAACGTACCTACTGATAAGAGATAAGATTTTCAGTACCACAGTGAAAGGAACACCCATGCCTAATAATAAACATGGATTACTGAAAATGATATGTAATTTTGACATCCCTATCTAATGAGAATGACTGACACCATATAATTATGTCAAAGTCCTTTAGAATGGGCAACTGTAATACATTTTTTGATGTATAGTCTATAGAACTCGTCAAAGAGCATATGGGACTATCATTGTAGACTCGGAGACATGCCCGTACCCGCTCATCAATTTAGATGATTTAACAAACTGAATTAGAATGGGTGTCCTAGTGGTCACTCTCAAGCCTTTCTATTCAGCCGGTAGATGCCCTGAGTAGAAAATGAGGATGGGTACTAATATGATGATTTAAGCCTCAAAGGCATAATGTTCCTGAATGAGAATAAACTAAAACAAGACGATCAAAAGGAGCACCCACATATCAGGAAGCGACTAGGAACGTAATATATTTTGTAGTAATGACAGCTATCAGGGTTATTAGCGAACATAGTAAGTTGGGGGTTCGGTAGAGAAAAGTGGGCATATTTGGAGAGGAAGCGCCGAGCAATGCGTCATGGGGTTGGCTGTACAGCTAGGTACATTAGGACCCCGAGTGAAAATAGTTAGATTTAGACGATGTAGAGAACGTGTGGGGAAGGCTGATTGGAGTTTCAGAAAGAAAGCATGTGTGTCAGGGCTGTGCGAGGTAACTGGGTCAGAGGCCATGGTAGTGTGTGGCGGATTAAATGGGCTCACAGAGGCTGTGGGAGAGGGTGCCAGGTACATCGAGAAGCGACGGAGTGCCGACTTTCTTTCAGCGAGTAGCGTCCGTAGTACAACAGTGGGTGGTAAATGCACTACTGGATGGACTTAAGGATCTGAGGTAGCTTCGTAAGGTGTGACGGGGAATTAGGTATCACATGATATCTGACGGGGGGGACGGTGTGTCTCAGTAACAGTAATGGCGCTCAGCGAGTGTCTGCATAGACATATTCTCGTGGGGGTATAAGCATGAGGTATACGGCGAAAATGGGGTCCCTAGCAAGCAAACTGTTCTGGTTCACTCCTCATGTTCAGTTAATAGGTGGGGTACAACCCATTGGGTTTCTGATTGGGGAGACTTTGATCAAAACACGCATAACATAGGAACTTTTACTTCTCGATGAGCAGAAGAATATCTGAAACTAGGGGGGTCTATGGCTCTATGGTTTGGACTTTTGGTTTAGTGGGGGTTTGCCTTTATAAAGTCATGGTAAGGACGCTACGGAATCAGTATACCTCTCTCCGATTTAGCGGGTATGACAATTAGTTGCGCTGACCATGATACCACAAAAGTTGAGACACAAAACAATCTAGGCGGCAGTCTGGATAGATGGTGCCAATAAACCCGATACGCGGTTGTTCTAAACATGATTAGCAAGGGAATTACCCTCTGTAGCTACGTCGTCCTGGCCTCCTCGGCCGAAAGAAAACTGATACTCTCAATGTCTTGCTCGATAGTGATTGCCTCGAATGTACTTTTCTGCTGCGACACCTCGTTCGTAAGACATTAGAGCAGTTACGGGTAATATTCGGTTAAGAGGTCGCACGACTCTAAGTTCTCTTTTCATACCCCTTGAACCCCAGATGAAGTCGCCGTAGTAATTGTCCCGCATAGAGAGTCTGGATATGAAGTCAGTCCGAAGTGGACAGAGTACCAATACTGATGATCATGTGGTAGGGTTGTCAGAGGCCGTATTTCTCTAATTTCCCAACATACCTGACATATCGTGATCCACGTCGGAGGAAGGTTACAACAGGGCGCATTACGCGCAATAACAATCATCTCATATACATTGGCCTGCGCGGCGTGAAGGGGACGCTTAGTCGTGGTGAACGAGATTCTTTTTGTGAGCAGACCTGTGGGGTCGGATAGGTTGCGTCGAAAGTATCATCTTACGGGGCCTTACATATGTTGCACGTTGGGTATGATACTTTCGAGATAATACGGAGCACACATTATGAGACTAGTCGGGGGCCTAGCTCGTGGGCGCTTGACTTGTCCTGAATGTATGTGAGGCGTGAGGCGGGAGGGAGTGACGTCCAATTTGACGCATAGTAGAACATCGTGCTCGACTGAGTCGCTTTGCCAGACGAGAGGAAGCTTGAGCACAAGCGCACTCTCAAAATTTTGAAAATCAGATTAGGTAGACTAAAGCGCACGAGCGTGGGCAAAGAGTGATGTGCATACGATTGGGTTCAGTTACGCAAGTGCAACAGTCATATAGGCGAATTTACTTAACGGTGACGAGAAGGGAATGTACATCCGTTGGCTTCTGCAATGTTAACATAAGGGTCACTATATGAAACATTTAGAGTCGACGGTAGGTATCTTGCTCCTAATCATAGGTGGATGATACGAAATAATTTGGTGGTTAATACAAACTCGGATTAGGTAATCTATACTCTATTTTTGGTGAGGGAACACGAACCCACAGAACATGGGGGTTGCTTCCGTCAGATGCTACGAGCGATTATAACAGATGGGGGGGCGGGTGGTTAGGTGCTTCAAGGGTGAAGTTTAGTACGAGGCAAGTTTCTAAGCGGCGGCCAGTGGGTGGGTGGGGGGTTTGTGGGGCGGATTAAATTATGTGGTACTGGTGAGGTGCCCGAGAGTAAATGTATGTTGTGAGAATTAGGGTTGGGGGAGAAAGAGGTGGGAAGCTACACATCCAGAGAGTGTTATGCGACGGAGGCCATAGTTTGAGTAATTTTTGCTCGAGTGACGACTAGCAAGAATCGCGATCAAGCATAGTTTACATACGTTTCCGGTAATCAAGGAGGGGAAAATGACAATGCGGCAACGTATTGCTCGTGAAGATAGGTGGGTATAGCGAAGCGTAGCAGGGGGAAGGGCGCGGGTGGGACGATGTCGCTGGATGTGTGCGGGCAGCAGACACAGGAGATATAGAGACCAAGGAGCGTGTCGCATCGGAGAGCAGGGACATCAGATGAGTGCGGTCGATGAGAGAGCGGTGGGCGGTGCTTTCAGTCGTGAATTCTGGGTGTGGAAGCGGGGGGTGGTATAGGGAGCGTGGGGCGCGCGGCTTGAATGATTTGGAAGAGTCATTACATATAAAACCCTAGCGGGGGGGGGGGGCGGTGAGTGAGTCATTCAGGCGGGCGGTTGAGTTGAGTCTTAGATCTCGGGAGGGGGGCGTCACCTTCACGGATGAGGAGGTGGCGGTGGATACGGGTATCGCCGGACTGCTAGACTAGGAGGGGCTTGGCAAAGGGGCAGGCGGAGTGGCCGCGCAGTGTGTGAATGTGCGGTCGAAGTGTGAGAAAATGATAATGGGGGTGTCTCCTAACGAGGGCGCTATTGTGGGCTTGGCTCTGTGCATTCGATTTCGCAGACTCAGTGACAAACTTTGTTCCAACCTACAGCTATAACTACCTTGAGTTGCGGTTATCCTCTACCCGCTCTTCCTGCCTTAGCTGCGCATGACGGAAGAGGGTCTCTAATTCTACATAAGGGGTTTGTTAATAATAATCCAGTCTCAGTTCTTTTTGATTCTGGATGCACTACTGTTGGGATTAGACAGTCTCTAGTCCATCCATCATGTGCTACAGGTAAAATGGTGAAATGTGTGACATTCGGTGGGACAGTTGAGACTTTTCCGACTGCCGTAGTCCACATTGCCACACCGTTTTTCACTGGTTATGTACACGCATGTTTGCTCAGAGCACCTATCGCCGACCTTACTGTCGGACTGATACATGGTGTAAAGGTTTGTACGATGGTACAAATTTCTACTTGGAAACGGCAACGTAATCTTACTGCCGACACTATGCCAAAATCTTTTCACCAAGTACATTCTGCTAACGCAATACATTCTGCTAATTTGGTGCAATCTTGCAGTATTGATGATACGACTGTTCATCATGCTAATTTTGGTGCTTCTTTTAGCCCAGTTCGACATACCTCAGTACGTCGCAACCTTGACTTTGATTCTTCTTTAACTACTATTATGGAAGAAGATCCTTCAGTTTTAACTGACACACACACTGACTTTGTAGCTACGACTGAATCTACACCCAGTCACTTTGATTGCAACTCCTTTACTGCAATGACTAGTGTTTTCTCTGCTTTATGTACGAACTTAATTGTTAGTACATATCTATACCTTATGAGTTTCTTTACTTTTCATACTGGGCCGGTTAGCTCAGTATCTTCGTCTTTTACGACATTTTGTCGTACTTACTGCTTTTCTTTTAAACTTCGACGTAGGTCCAAGTTTACTACTATCTACTTTTACATCTTTATGATATATTTCTTGCTTTTTTCTTTGTCCAATACACAGGCTATGACTTCAGGTCAGCCTTGGAGATGTACGCATTTGTCTACTGCATTTCCTTTGTCTTGCGCAAAATCGCAGTATGTCAGCCATCATGACACTCTTAGTCATCATTACCATCTTCTGCATTTGCCTTTTGACGTGGGTATCATATGTACGAGTATATTCATGACTTTTCTCTACATTATTGCACACTGCTATTTGTTTCGGACACTTTTATCACTCTATATGATTATTATTCCAAGTTAGACTGTGCTACTTTCTCTGCTATCCTTTCTCATGTAGCAGAGGAAGGTTTGATTATCACCATACAGGGGCCGGGAGTCTACACAGCCACATTTGGTAGGTTTACGGTAGAATTAATTGTTGTGTATCATAGAGTCTTACCTTTACCAAACAGAGTTTTCCATTTGTGTTTTTCCACAGCGTATGCTTTACCATGAGAACCTCAGCTACTTTATTATATGTTTGAGATGTTTACCGTTGGAATTTTCGCAAGAATTGCCATTCCTGTGGAACCAGTTTGTCGCCTCTCTAGATGGTGTTGAGCTTCTTACAGCATGTTCCTGGATCTTTAGGACCTCCAGATGTTGTTTAGAACTTATTTGAGATATGAGATTATATTGTATATGTATATTATTATAGTATAGTGTATTAGACAGTATTATATGTAATGATTACACTATATTTACTTGATTAATTCTGAGTTTTGAAATGATGAACTATTACTATTAGTATGATTTATTTCAATTAATCATTGCGATTTATTTCAATATTGTACTTTTTGAGAAATATGAAGACATGAGAGAATGTATTTTTCTGGCATTGTAATGTTTTTTCTTTGCCCGGCGCGTGATTGTGCGCTAGGGGATATCTGTGTACGATATTAGTACTTTGAGAAGATATTTTTTTTGTCTGAGGTTGTAGTGTATTTTTTTTCCTCACCCGACGCTTGATTGTGCGTCACCTATAGCTTGTATAACGGTGTTGTTTATTTTGATGTCCATTATGAGCTCATTATTTGTTACTCCATGAGCGTATTAACTTGGTTGTCATGCAACAGGCTTTTTTTTTTTTTTTTACATGATAGCTAATTACTTATTCTTTGATTTAGATTGTCATTGTTTTTTGTAATGGATGCTAATGTACTATAATGGTGTTCATTTATATAATGCATTGTTTTATGTAATTGTTTTTCCTTGATATACCATTGTTTTCCTTTATTCTTGTAGCATGGCTTTCTTTCTTTACTGCTCATTCCTCTTGTATTTCATCTGTTCTTTTCACTTTTTATTTTTTGATGTCATGGCTAGTCTATACGTCACATATCTGCATATTCCTTTGAAGTTCATGTACTTCCTATGTTTATCTCTTTACTTTCCTATACTTCTCTTCGTTTGAACTTTACTCGTATTTTTTATCCTTCTTTGGTTCATGTTGTAAACATGACTTTTCATAGTGTGATTCTTATGTGTAGAGATTAGTAATTTATCTACCTATATATTTGTTCTTTAATGCATTTTTTTAAAATGATTTTTTCCCCCCGGGGGGCGGTGTAGACTGTTAAGTCCAAATTCTAGTCAAGGAGAGTTTATCGGTAAAATACTTGTAAGTACAGGCTGGGCCTTTGTTAGCTCCCTTGTTTAGCTGTTTATGTGTTTAAAATAACTTCGCGTATTTTCGCGAATGTTCTGGAACGTGGGTGAATGAAATTCATCTCAGGCGCTAAATCCGCTGAGCGGTTTTTTAGGCGGGTAGATTTTTCGTGACATTCGAATGCTGAGATAGCTGAGTGAAGGGACTGACGATTATGGTCAGTGTGTCCCGATATAGAGAATTGTTTTGATAAAAGGGATTTTGATATTTCCTAAGATTGATTTTTTTTGCTATGTACTTAACCACCTACGGATTTGGTGTTCATGAGATGTATCCTATTTTGCTGTCTGCTGTAAACTGTGACAATGTAATTAGTGATGTCCTCGTGACTGTGGAGTATTAAACAGTGTAGAACGATTAGAAGTTTCAACCTTTTCCTGACTCCTACATGTGCGTTGGTGTGTGTACGAATATCGTTGACTTATGTTAGAACTACATGCATTCGCGTTCTTTGATGTCTGTATACCCACACACCTGGTCGGCCACCTATAAGCCCGACGAATGCTGATTTGTCCTTCATCAGCGTACATAATACTATAACATTTAATCATCTTCTTCCACCACTCAATAACTCACTTGCATATCAATAGTGATGGCCAGTTCATACTTTACCCGGCGTTGCCCGGAAGTTTCTTATCCTTCAAAACTCACGCAGTATCACCGGGGTCAGTTCAGTTAATGGTGTTGTGCGCAGGTAAATATTTTGACGTGAGCTAACTCTTGTATGTTCTGGTTCAAGTGGTTACAGGCCTTTCGCCTGAGGTGGAAATTCCTGACCTTAGTTTATTCTTCTTCCCAAAGTCCGTTCTTACCCTTTTAGGTTCAATGAAAACGAATACCTCGTATAATGGTTTGTCAAAATAATCCACTGAAACGTTCCAAAGAAAACTCAGCAATGTAGAAAAATAAAATGTAGTTTATTAACGTCATTAGAACAGCAATTTTATTGACACAATGGTGAAGTACTTGTTTCTTGCTTACACAAAGTAGTGTGTATCCAAAATGAAAGTGTATATCCACAGAAATAATATATCCAATAGAATAAAATACAAACTTATCTACTTAAAAATACTTGTCTAACTTGAAAACTTGTCAAATTAAAAACTTGTCTTGATAATCTCAAAGAAGAAGTTCACCTAACACTATCTGTAAAATCCTCTCGCCTAATGAATCCTAAAAATCTGTAAAAGCCTGTCTATCTCCCACGTCTCTCCTTTTTATTTTATTTTTTTTTATTTTTTTCCGCCAATTTTCACACGATGCTTTCTTTTTTTCACACGGTACAATTATCTACATTTGCACACGCTTTCTCAGCTTTTCGACTTTTTCCACATGTCTCTCTCTCTCTAACAACGGAAAAAACCCAGATTAGCAACTCTCACTTTCACAAAATATTCCATTCAAAAACATGCATTTACTATTGTTTTGTTCTGGGACAGCTTTACAATGCTTCTCTCAAAGCCGTGAACTTTTCATGATACTGTGTTTTGTGCACAAATGTCTTAACTGCTTTTAACGTTATTATTCTCATTGTATGTGGTTTTTAACACGTATTAATGATAGTGTATGTCAAGCGGTCACATGAGATCCATCTTTGTTTCATAGATCTGGAAAAGGCGTTTGACAGGGTCCCCTGGAGCAAACTTTGGGAATGTTTGGCAAGGAAGAACATTCCAACACATAGCTTCTCTGATATCAGACTGTATATACATAGCAGGCCTGTATTTCAGTGGCATTTGCTGATGATGTCACTACTGTAAATGTCCCATTGTAGTGTACAGCTCTAAAGTTGTGGAGATCAGATTAAGAAATGCATGCTCCACTCTACCTAGCTGTAAATGGGTAACTCCACCCACTAGTCCTGAGTTAGGAAAGGCAAAGCGGTAAATGGGTAACAGCTGTAAAGCAAAGTAGTTTTCCCTCTAAGGCTCCAGGGAAAGCAGGCCCTAAACTTGGTCAATTCAACCGACGCAGGATGGTGTAGATATGGAGTAGAAGTGTAGAGTGTGATTAACGCGAATGGTGTACTGTTCGTGTTCTGACCAATCTAATCACTCATACACTTGTGTCTACAAGGCACCAATGCAGACTGCTGGAATCTTTGTTTACACAGTTTATTTAGACGCACACACTGGGACATCACGAGTAAATCATGGGTACAGTTTGACACATCAATTTGCAGGCATACATAGCAGATCACAAGTCATGACACGTTCATAAATAATGGGTAGTACATCAATAGCTTCCAATGTCATGATACATAATGGCCGCATCCCCTATCTGACTAAGCGCGTCAGTGAAGGCGGATCGGTAAGTAACTAAAGTTGCTTTATGTTCACAGTTTATATCATATATGAAACCATGGAAGGGGTTTCTATCAACATTGAGATCTCCTTGCCACTGTCCGAATAGTAAGATACATGCCCCGTTCTTTGGACAGTGATTCAAAATACGATGATAGGAATGTAACATGGCCGCCTTCCTGAGTTGTCGCTCACTCACAGGAGGGTATATCTAAGCCAAAGTTAATTTGAAATATATAAGAATAATTTCTTAAAGATCCTCCAAACAGTTCTACAGTAATCCAGTTACTTCACGTAGACCTAACTGCTATATGGAAGCCCGTCATCTTCGTCGATACAAACGAGACCCTAGCGTTGTGAAGCACAAATATCCAGTTAGGTCTAACCGACATGAGATCATCAAAAATAGGGTCTGGAATTACCTGGAGTCCGAATCATACTTGGTACCGTACATTAGGAGAGTCTCTAACACAAGCTCTAGTAAAGACACAATCTCCTACAGAAGAAAACCACTTCATGAATCGTTTTTATTGAAGAATCTACCAGCCCTGAAAAAATGCGTAACCGCCATTGTAAACAGTACCTCGGAACTCATCACGACTTGTCAAGACAACTCATACTTCCGCTAGAGCGGCATAACAGAATATAGTCCTGCCTACCCATCCAAAATATACAATACAGGACTGATTCTACTTGTACTAATAATATGTAATACATATGAATTCAGGCCATAAACATAATAAGCAAATTAATATATTTTCTGGCCCTAACAAATAAGTACGGACATGGGTGTCATATCCATGCGCCGAATCAATATCAAGAACGATTACTCCTATGATCAAAAGTGTAAATCAATCATGAGTTATCTCGCTTTACCATAGACAGCATTTTCATACACAAATGAATGAATGTCTATATCTTTTCCATATTAAATAGCCATATCGATTTTTGTAATATGTGCGTCAAAATATGCACGCAACAGGAGGCACCAAAGAAGAGTTGGCCACTCGAAAAGCAGCAGCTGGGAGAATTTTTCAGGTCATAAATCGAGGATTCCTCAGCAAGAGAGATGTTGGTAAAAAAAACGGAGATGGCTGTATACCGCTCCACCTATGTCACAGTCTTGACATATGGATGCGAGTCATGGGCAATGACTACAACCCACAAAAGCCAGATCCAACCCTCAGAAATGAGGTATTTGAGGATGGTGGTTGAAGTAACAAGAAGAGACATGATCCGCAACCAGACGATACGTCAAGGCCTAAAATCTCACCCCCTGCAGACCCAAGTACGAGTAGAACAGTCCCAACTAAGATAGTTTGGCCATATCTGCAGAATGGGAGAAGATCGGCTACCATGATAAGCATGCAAAACAAACAGCCAGGGATCCAGACCCCCAGGGCGACTCAGAGTCAGCTTGGAGGACAACATTAAACAATCTTTGAAGGACCGAGGACTAGAATAGAATTAGGCCCGGAGGAAGACAGCCGATAGGATTGTCTGGCGCTCTCTCTTCCAAACCTCTACACCTCACGGTAGAAGGGGAACGACTAAGTAAGAGTAGGTAGTTCAATCTCTCAGTATACACTGCACTAGTTCCCAGTTATTACTACTATTTATATGAAGTATTGTAATAAATAAACCACTAATCAATTTACTGCTATTAAGTCTACTGTTGTAATGTATCCCTTTTACTGAGACTGGTGTAACGGATATTTTAATAATATTTCTACTGAATCAAGATAGTATTAACTTGAGCCAGACTCAAGTATAATTTCTTGAACACTGTGTATACTTTTATTTCTTCTGAAGTAAGGTATTAGAATTGCAGCCAGTTTTTCAAACACACATTCACTAACTTATACACTTAGTTATCTTAAGCCATCTATTAACTCAATAAGCGTAATTACGAGGAGTGTTCAAATGAAACCCGCCCGTGCTGTGCGAAGTGGACATTTGTAGGAGGAGCAAGATGACGTCACATCTGACGTAATAAGTACATACGAATGTACAGGTGTGTAAGTGTTCATTCTCCTAGTATTCATTGTTTGTGCAGCAGACCGTTAAAATAATGGCCGGTGTGATACGGAATCCGTCCAAGGTTGATCAGCGAGCGGTGATCCAGTTCCTAACAGCCGAAGGATGTCGACCAGCCGACATTCATCGCCGAATGAAAGCAGTGTATGGTGACAAAAGTGTGTCTAAGACTACAGTGAAAGACTGGGCACGAATGTTTCGAGAAGGACGTCAGTTAACGAACGATCTTCCGAGGCCAGGTCAGGTGCATATTGTTGCGAAAGAAGAAGCCATCGCCATAAGGAAGAACGCATTGGGTGGAGTTTGAACCACCTGCTGCGTTACGAAGAGGATGGTGATGCATTTCTGTTGCGCATAGTGGCAGGCGATGAGTCGTGGTGCCACCACTTTGAGCCGTGCAGCAAAACAGCGAGCATGCAATGGAAACATCCCGGATTACCAAAACCCAAAAAATTCAAGTCACAGATTTCCGCCGGTAAGGTTATGCTGACCGCATTTTTTGACCATGAAGGGCTTCTATTGGTTGACTTTAAAGAGCCTGGCTTGAACATCAATGCCATCCGCTACAAAGACACACTAGACAACCTGCAAACAGCCATCAAGAATAAACGACGCGGCATGCTTTCGCGTGGTGTGATTCTGTTGCACGACAATGCTCGTCCACATGTTGCGAACATTGTGCAGGAAGCGTTAGCAAGGAAAAGGTGGGAAGTTCTGCTACACCCAGCGTACAACCCCGATCTGTCACCATGTGACTTTCATTTGTTCTGACCCTTAAAAAAATCTCTAAAGGGACAACGATTCGACTCCGACGCAGACGTCAGGGCCTCGGTGACCAAATGGTTCAATAAGCAACCAAAGTCATTTTTCTCGGACGGCATCCGCCGTCTACCCAAGCAGTGGGATGCGTGTCTGAATGCCTATGGTGACTATTTCTAAAGAACCCCAGTGAGTACTTGCTTCATAACAATTGCTGTATTTAATTCTACTACTAGTGCTTATGTACCTTACATATATTTGTTATAAAGCCACTGGGACGGGTTTCATTTGAACACGCCTCGTATTATAAGTAACTTAATTAATTAAATAACTAATTCCAGGACCATTCAGATTTCACTTTCCTTATTACTGTGTAATACTAAAATTCTCTTCATAAAATAAAAGAAGATTCGTTGTCTAGGGAAATATAGATTCTACTCCAAGGTATTGGTAGACTATTAGTTTAGGATTCAAAAATTCTCTGCAGAAAGGTCACCAAAGGTAACATCCAGGATCGAGCATCCCAATTCGTTGCAGGTTTTTTTAAAGATATAGGAAGGAAGATGTGTCTGAAGCTCATAGACCTTTAGACACTAGTGTTCACAGAGGTCAGCTAGTGTTGAGTGAAAGAGTTAACAGAAGGGCGCAGGTTGATGTCAGTGATTCTCTCACCTTTCAGACTACCATCTCTTGTATATTTCTGGCGACGACTAATGCTTTCTTACTCAATCTTTATAAAGAAGACATAGTAGTAACAAGTCATACAATGGGGGAGAGTATGTTTTCCTGAAAAGAACATACAATCTGCTAAATCAAATTCAGACCGATTGTGGTTTACAGAATTACTTTAATTGCAGTAGAAAATCAAATCAATGTTATCATGTAATTTGAAAAGAGATACTAGGAGATCAAACAGCAAGTTATGATATTACTTATTCAAGAATTTAGAATACTGTCCGTGTCTTTGGTTCAGATAAAAGGCTATTTTCCTCACTGACAAAGAGTTAATTCGTATGGATATTTCTTTGAAACTGAATTTTGAATTTGGCCAGACGTTTAGGTAAACTTATCTGCTTGGACTTCTCCTGGGTGTCAAATTAGGTAGGGATTAAGCACTAGATAATTTGCTTTAGAGTCCAAGAGATGACTAGACTTTTTGTGTTAACCTGGTTGTGATGCTGAGTTGAGATGCTGAGATTTATAAGATAATGACGAGGTGTTGATTGCTTATAAGCTGTTGACTGCTCCAGGTTGTTCTTCTTCTTTCGTTCGCTTGAAATATATTGTCTAAATCTGCAATGTTTTTCTTGTATAAACTTCACTGTCTTTTGTAGTTCATACAGAGATCCGTATAGTTTTGCTTCCAGTGTTGTTTCTCTGGGCCAGTGGGTTTGGCTCAATATATCATATTCGGGCAATCTTGAAGTACGTGCTCCGCAGTCTGGGGTGCCTGTCCACGTGTACACTTGGCTGAATTGCCAATCTGGATATTTGTATACATATGGCTGCGTAGTCGGGTGTGTCCTGTTCTGAGGCGCAGAATGGCAATTTGTTCTGATCTGTTCATACATTGGTAGTCATCCTGTGTTGGTGTTGGTGGCTTTCTGATTGATTTAATCATCTTTTTCTTCTGATGGTACGCAGCCAGTCCGTCCGCTCTCTCGTTTCCTGGTATTCCAAAATGAGATGGTATCCACTGCATTGCGACCCTGCGCTGGTTGCACAGTTCAGAAAGTAGGGCTTGTAAACCTGGCAATTTTCTGGACTGAAGTGCTTGGAGTGCTGATCTTGCATCTGTCAGGAATACTACAGGCTGTGGACCGAGATTGGTGTTCAACAGTTTCTCAGTTGCCACCTTGATTGTCTGGATTTCTGCATCATAGTTGTTACAGAATTTCCCCGTTGGTACTCTGACCGTATCCCTAGTGTTGTTTGGGTATTCTATGTACACTCCTGCTCCTCCATTCTTTATTGCATTCTGTGCTGATCCATCCGTGTATACTCGGACCCAGAGGTCCTGTGTGTATTCATCATCCAGGAAACTGAAAGTGACTGTCCTACGTTGTACGCTGTTCTGTTCATCCCTGTCGAATATTCCTTTCACTTTTGTCTGGATGTGTACTTGTAGTCCAGGCTCCTCTCTCCAAGGGGTTTGTTCTGGCACAGACTTTAGGGGGCTTCCATTGCATTATGTTAAGTGGTCTTTGCTTTGCTTGGCCAGTAGCTCCATTCTCATGCCCCCTGGCTGCACGGGGCAATTGAGAAGGACCCCCAGTAGTAGGGGTTGGGCCCTTTTGAGGCAGAGGGCCCGGCACTGCGCCTGCCTGGGTGTCCGTCACAGGGCGAGTGTCATAACGTTTTGTAGATATAGGCATATTTCCATTGCGTGTGTGCGTGGTATCCTGATTGCTGTGGCGCGCCTCTTGGCTGGTTGCCTCCGCCTTCAGCACCTTGACTTGCTAGAGCAGACTGTGGTCTTGCTCGAGTGTAGGAGCGCCTGGCCAGTCTTGATTTTTCGGCCGCTGATGGCTGTACTTAAGCCCCATCTCCACGTCAATGAGCTGGCCTCGATGGGGCTCCAGGTTGCTGACTTGGGATCTCCGCTGAAGGGAGAAGTAAGCACTAGTTCTCTTGTAGCATTGAGCAACCAGACAGTTTTCTCCTAACAAATTACAGAAATGTAATTCCAGAGATCACCTTCTCGATGCTGTAACACTGGCTAGGATTCTGCACTTGCGCGCTCAGGACTATTATCCGCAGCTTAAGGATTTGATTAGTTTTTACACTCAAAGCACATATAACTAGATAGTGTGTAGCTTAAGGCCTCTCTTGTATAAGCGTGCGTTCTCTGTCAACGGTTATCAGCAAGGGATTTCTAAACTCAGCATTTGTTCACATGAAGTTAAAACATTTTTCGTTCCCACGCCTAGAGTTAATTATTTCCCGTCTCTCGTTTAGACATGGACAAAGATTTATCGTGGCGTCTTTAGTTGACCACTGAACACGGGAATATAATACTCTGGGAACCACTGTGTTTCAACTAAACGAATAAATCAGACTGAAGTCCTAAAGAAATAACTTTTTAGTTATTTTTTGCACAAGAAGATAGCATTTGGATGAAATGACGGGACTATTAATGAAGACTTGACAAACAGATATAGAACAGAACGCAGGTGCAAAGATTTCATAGAGAAACAGACAAATGTGAAGAACGAGAAAAGTAAGACATTTGAAAATAATTTTGACGAAGCCTTCAAACTACTCTATGACACTCTATGAGCTGAGTCTGTATGAGAGCTGAACTGCATCAAAGCATCTACATACAAGAACGAAAAGAAACTGCTAATGTGAGACAGGTTATCTTTTTCAGCAAGGTAGTGTGAGCCGGAGGGTATTTAGGTTACATTTATAATTTGCAAACTAATACAACTTGCACTAGATTAGTATGTATTTAATGTTGGTTGACAACAGAGGGTAGTCCAAGAGGAATTAGACGGACATCATTTTCTACACTGGAAGACCTGGAATATGCAGATGACATTGCGCTACTCGCACATTCACATCAACACATTCAAGACAAAACTGATAGACTGAATAAGTATGGCCAACAGGCTGGCCTGAACATCAATCTGAAGAAGACAGAGGTCATGACACTAAATGTGGGCAGTCCTGAGCAGCCAATAACAGTAAGGAACCAGAAGTTAGAACAGACAGACACATTTACTTACATAGGTTGCATAATAACACCTGACGGCGGAACAAGCAAAGACATTAACAACAGAATGAATAAAGCGAGAACAGCCTTTGCTATTCTCAACAACATTTGGAAGTCTTCCCAGTACAGCACAAACACCAAATTAAGACTGTATGAGAGCTGTGTACTTTCCGTGCTTCTCTACGGTGCGGAATGTTGGAGAGTAACAGAGAAGGAAATGTCGAAACTGTCCTCCTTCCACACAATCTGCCTAAGAAAAATTATCAGAATCTTTTGGCCAAACACAATCAGCAACCAAGAACTACTCATTCGAAGTAACCAGGAGGACATGCACACCATCATAGCTGGCAGACGCTGGAGTTGGGTTGGCCACGTCCTCAGAAGGGACCCCGATACCATCACAAGAACAGCTATGCTATGGACCCCCGAGGGAAAGCGAAATAGAGGCCGACCAAAAACAACTTGGCGGAGAACTGTGGAAGCCGAGATGCAAAGAATGAATCAGAGTTGGGGCACTGTATGAAGGATGGCAGCCGACCGAGCACGGTGGAATCAATTTGTAGCTGCCCTACAGGACGCCACCAGGCGTGATGGCCGCTGACTGCTTTGGCGGTTGGCGGTTATGGATCAAAGAAGAAGAATACGAATGTTGGTTGATGTGTATTTTGTGCATGACTCTTTGTCGCTATTCCTGCTAGTGCCGGTAGGAAGATTTGTAACCTTGATAAAACCACGATCCTAATTCAACCTTGGTGAAGCGAGAGTCCTTCCCAGGACTGGTAATGATTCGCAATGAAGCTATCAGCTCTTTTCAGAGCTGGCTTGTAAGGCTGAGCACAATGAGTTCGTCTTTCTGCATTATAGGGCATTTTTTTTGTCTATATGACTGAAGATTTATCATATACGACATACTTTTGAAGACGACCTTATGACATTGAATATAAACAAACAGATGACACAGACATTTGATTACATGCAAACAATCATAGCATCTGAAGACAGAGACAAGACAGTAGGTCTTTTGGTTTTTGTCTGACAAATACCATACACTGAGTTTGCCGTGTTAGAAATTTAATATGGAAGTGGATCCATCGGTACCTGGAGTAAGCATTGAGTCTTACGAACCAGGCGTCAACAACTTACTAACATGGACCCCCACTGCTACCTGGCCTCCACATTGTACTAGTTAGACCAAGAGCCAGATTTTAACTGTTTTTCTTATTAGACTCTGAATCCTAGTGGACCTTAGAATAGCTGCTTCAAAGATAAGCTCATCAGATCAGTGCTATAAACCCAAGATACGACAACAAACAAACCAATGAAGTATCTAATGATGAGAATAGACACAAGGAATATAGACACTTTTTTGTGTAAATAGCTTTATTGTGCCAGATGTATCTTCAAAACTGTAACTGATTTATAAATATTTATATATAACTGCATTTTTGTGTACACAAATTTCATTTTTTTTTCAACAATAATCAAGTAGGCATTAAAGTGATTTCTTTCCATCTGACGTTATTGAATTATTTTTATTGTTTCTTGTGTATAATTGTAATTTGAAGATGTTCGTAACAGCCGTTTATATTTTCTCTAGAAGCATAGAATAGTCACCTATTCACTACTTCTATAACATCTGGACGGAGAGCTTAACAGCCCGACTTCATCCTGTGCTATCCCTTCGCCAGTTCTCTTCACTGAATCTAGAATACTATTCTTTATATCAAGTACTAATATATACGTACTATCGTCTCTCATCTAAATTGACCATTTCGCCACACGTGTACAATGAAGATAATCCTTAAAACCAAAACCAAACCAAATCACGTCCTTCTATTTCATCATAATTTTCACTTGCGTCCCTTACAACATAATTGAACTACCACAGTAGCTGGTCCCCTTGCAGGAAGCCTGCATCGAACATTCACATGCTCTTGGAGCGGCGGTGTATGTGGCAATTTGTTTTACATGATGATGTTGCCAGCCCCACGCACAACCTCATTTTAGTCGCCGTGTACAACACTTAACTTTTGCTAATATGAGTTATCTTATTCTAGCAGCAACTACTTGTTCATAACAAGATTAACAATGAGAAGCCAATCAATCATCACGTATGCTTGGCCACATAAAATGGCATAACACCTTGCAGAAGACCATAACAGAAGGGAGAGTTGAAGGCAAACGTGCAAGGGGAAGACAGCGCTATAAGTGGGAAGATAACATCAAGAGATGGACGGGAAAGAGTCTATCAGAGTGTACCACCAAGGCAAGAGACAGAAGACGTTGGAGATCCATTACAGCCAACCTTCGTTGTGGAGATGGCAACTGATGATGATGATGATGATGCTGAATTTCAGTGAGTCACAATTTCCAAAGATTAAGTTAACCCATGTAGATCAAGCAGCACACTTCGAATGCTTAGGATTAGTAGTTTGACGGCTTGTTCAAGTGTTCCCGTAAAATGTCTTCCATACTGTTTCTTCAGTCCATCCTAGATTGGATCTGAAGATTGTGAATACTGCACCTCATCAGTTGGATTTTTTTAGTCATTGTCAAGCAGCCATGATGGAAGTATGAGGCTATGGCACATCAGCATTCATGTTGAGTTCAATTTCATCGATATCGAGTTCAATTTCATTAAGTTATTTATTGTCTTTATCAGGCGAAATCAGTTCAGAGGTAGGTATGGTTTCACTGTCCTCGTTGAAATGGTCGGCAGCCAATGTTATGTCTGCTGTCAAAACAGATACTGAATACTTTCATTTCACAGATCCCATTTTTTAAAAATGCTTTGTTCTTTAGCCTAAATGTAGTGGTCTTGTTCAGAGTTTCATCTTGATTTTGTTCGTTTTTGTACTTTATTACTTTTTTAATTATTTATTTATGTAACGTAAAAGCATAATTTTGATTGTCACTATTTACAATGATTTGACGAATGTGATGCCACTTTCTCATATCGGCAGTTGTTTATATTATTTAGAATTGAAAACAATATATATCCTAATTATAACCCGTCAGAGGTTGAACGGGATATTTTTCTTCATTAATATTTAAAAAAAAAAAATTAGTGAGTGGTATTCAAGTGTAGCAAAGCCATTTCCATAATTGCTACATGGAAAATTGTTAACCACACCTCCCCCCCCCCCCCCCCCCCCCCCCCCCCCCCCCCCCCCAATGACGTCATATGCGGACATCCCCTAACCCTAACGACATGGACAAATTAATCAGCCGCCAGATCGACAGACATTTGGATCAAACATCGGATACACATCCCATTCTTAATATATATATATTGGTCATGTACTCATTAGCCTTTTGTATTATGGCGGCCACAGAAATGATTGGGCCTATTAGTTACTGCTGGTGTGTTTGGGCGGTTGTAACTGTCCTAGCACTACAAGGGAGGTAACTAACAATAATTTCTGTGACCACTATAATTTTAAAAAAGTGCTAATGAGAAGCATTACCAATAATTTATCGCCGTGTATTTGATACTCAGGATCAGGATTCCTGCATTATACACCCATGTCCTTCCGTTTTTCAGAAATGAATAAGGTTCGCATTGGGCTGCAAGACCAGTAGAGTATTAAATATCTTTGCCTAACCCAACAACTTGGACATGAATTGACTCAACGATTATCTAACTAGGCTATAACTTGCGTACTCACTTACTCAAAACGTCTATATAACTTTCTCTTCGAGAAAAGTTCTGTAATTTCTCCACCAAGAGGCGTTCGTCGATAACAGCTCAGGCAAGGAAATCGTGAAGCCGTCCATGGACTCTCCACAGGGTTGCCAGATAGAAATTGTAATGTAAAGCCAAACAATACTAGAAAAAAGCCAAACACATTTTAATATATTTTTCATGCTCACATCACATGAAAAGCTCCAGATCCAGGTCATTACTATCCTCCCCACTGGAATGAGTGGAACACACGGCATAAACCGTGTCCGATGGGAATTTTTTTAGCATTTCTGGAGATGCAGTGAAGTCTTTGCAACGTTTGCTTGAAAGCAATAGTTCTGCCCTGATTCTCACAATTGCATCAAGAAGATTCAGCTACATTCTGTTTCTTGCCTTCGTTTTAACGGAGGATACAAGAGAAAATATCCTCTCAACTACAGCATTGCTGACAGGGGTTATTAGGCAAGTAAGGGCACAGGTGGCGAGCTCTTTAAATGTCTGATGATGAAGTACACCAATCCAAAACTGTTCAGTATCTACAGGGAGTTCATCTTTCTTAAATGGAGCTTCTTCTTTCCAATCGATAAAATGCATTTGTCTGTATTGTTCTTCAATTTTGCTGACGTTTCCTGCATGGTGTATAAAGGGTAACTCGGAAAACATAGGCCTTGAAATTTGATTTAAAATTATCACAGGGCTCAATTTTGATAAACTTTCAAATATATCTCTCGCCGACGGAAGTCTACATGTAACTTGACTGAGAGCTTCTCCTAGCATAGACATACATCTTTCTTTGACATTTTTTTATTTCTAGATCAGCCTCAGCACTGTTGTTCTGCTGTAGGAACTTATTACAGGCTGTTAAGAATTTTACACCAAAATCAACTTAGATGAATATTTTGTTTCTGTCTTTTGGCATCATACAGTCAATTCTGAAGACTCTTCTGATATAAGAATATTTGTTGGTACAATTCATGAGGATCAGCTTTGGTTTGCTGAAAAAGGCTGTTCAGTCTTTCAAATTCCTGCACAAGAGGTGTTGCAAACTCACAGAACAAGTAGTTGTTGTAGTCTGACAACATTTCCTTTAAAAGTCTTGCTTTGAATTTTGTATCAAACTGTGATTGGGCTAGTTCATCAGAAGTGAAATAAGCCTTTAGCTCTTCCCAGTTCAACAAAATAATAAACATAACCTTTCCACGCATAAGCCACCGCGTAAATGAAGGTTTTTCAAAGGGGGAAAAAAAAAAGGGGGGGGGGGGGGGGACGGTTCGGGTTGGCTCAAATTATGTAGCTGTGTTCATCACTGTAAACAATTCTTTGTATCCTTCTCGTCTTAATTCCCTATGGCGAAACCAAATGGGTATTTCTGACAGTAAAAATTCAATATTTGATGATAGCTTGGATAATGCATATTGAATGCACAGTGCCAGCGAATGAAAGATACATTTGGGTTGCACACAGAAAGGAGATACAACTTTTAGTCTAGACCACACAGAGTTGTTGCACCCAACCATGTTTGACGTTACAAAACCAATGCAATGTGCAAGACTCTGTCCACATATTTTTATTTCCTCGTCAATCAAATTGAATATCTTTTCTCCTGTAGCCTCTTGCACCGGAATTAAACCTATAAATCTAGTTACATTTTCCTTTCTTCTATCACAAAATAATCGAACTAACATACACAAGGGGGTTGTGTGTTGAAATGTCAGTAGATTCATCTAAAATGATGTCATATTTCTTGTTTTGAAAGTCATCTATGAGATCAGTTTTCAGTGCAGGCGAAATTATGTTTTTGACTAAGCATGCACATTTACTTCTATGTAACTTTATGTGCTCTAGTGTACTCCCATGCCCATGTGCTATTATGATTTCACTCAGGTGGGCAACTGTACGTATCGCACAATGGCAGGTCATGCTTACAGCAATTTGCAGCTCTACTGCCTTAACTTTATCCGTATCTTGTCTAGGAGTCTTTCTTACATTAAGTTGCGTCTGGCCTTGTAATGTAGTTCTCCGCTTGTGTTTCTCCGATTTTTCATGATTTGAGAGGTTGCTAATTCTTGGTAAAATGTTGCAGTGGCACAATTTACAATAAGCTGCATCCGATACATCAGCAACCTTTTGGACCCATACAAATGTTTCTTCCCATTTGCTTTTGTACTTACGATTGCAATCGTAAGAAGTTTTCCATTTATTTGACACCATGGCCATGACTGTTGATAATAAATGATTTATAAAAACAGCCGAAGGTGTCACAGTTTCACCACAAAACATTATTACATATAGAAAATACACTTCACGGCCGATTAGTATGATTATAAATCAAATCCAAACACTTCGGAGGTCCGAGACACCAGACAAACTGGAGCGACGGTCCCCGGTTGGCTATTTTAATTATTTTTTGCCTTCTCCTGATGAGGCGCGTTCCTTTCAACCTATTTGGTTATATCAGAGTGCATATATTATTATATCAGATCCCCCGTTGGCGCCTTCTTGCCCAGATTCTTGGCGGCAGAAATATTGCTAAATGTAACTGACCAAAAAACATTTCTCAGGCCAAAGTGGAGATCATAACGACACGGAAGCACATTGTCAAACCAAAAATGATAGATGAATACAACAATTCAATGCATGGGTGTGATCTCCTGGATCAAAATGTTGGTTATTATGGTGTGCACAACAGAAAATCTGTTAAATGGTGGGAAAAAATTTTCTTCTGGCTGCGTGAAATAGTGCAGGTGAATGCTTCAGTTTTATACTGTTTTCATCAAGGTGAAAAGCAATCACTGCTGCAGTTCAAAAGAAATTTGCTTCACCAACTATCTAAAGCTTCTGCTGTTTTGAGTCCACTTAGTGTCCAAGAAAATGCAGCTGCTAATATTGTTAGATCCCAAGCTGCCTCAACTTCAGAGTACCAGTGTGACACAAGGCATCTTGTATGTTATGCAAAAAGAGATCAGAACTGTGTCCACTGCAGCACACCTGCTCGTCGTCAGCGCTCTCATTATTATTGCACTGGATGTCCAGACCAGCCACATCTACACCCACAATGTTTTTATGACTACCATAAAAGCATGTGAATAGTAGCAAATTCTTCTGGGAAATGTAAAATAGAATTTAGTTGGTGTAAATAATATTAGTCATTGTTGTTTGGGTTTTTTTCAGAAATATGTGGTGTAGGAGAAAAATCATATAAGTTATATATTTGAAGTGATTGTGGTAAAATGTGTTGTGTTTCAAAATGGATGAGCACTGATATTCTGAGATTTTTCAGCTATGGATTAAACTGGAGCTGACATATGTAAGTACACAGTTTTACTTATATTTTTTCCAGTTATTTTTGATCAGGTCTACACTTCACATAACATGACAGACACTTTTCCCCACATCAAATAATTATTTACAACATTTCACAAGATTCTACAATCAATTTGTATAACATCAACACCTAGTTAAATAAAATATGTATCTACTGCTTGTTTTTCAAATATAACCTGAAGAGAAAAATTGCACACATTTTGAGCGGTTGTTTTTACAAACATGTGTGGTTTTGAGAAAAAAATCATAAAAATTACATCAATCTCACAGTTCTTTGGTATGGTCTTGTTGCACCACGCTGCCTGTAGGACCCTTAAGAGTAATAGGTTGCCTGATGCTCCAATGTACTTAACCATTTCTGGTGTTATATCATCATGCCCTGCTGCTTTGTCCATCTTGAGTTTCTCCAGTGCTGCCTTCAATTCTTCCATCTTTATGTCATCTTCATCACCATTTGTTTCCTCTTCTGTGCTAGTTGTTATCATTTCTGATGCTTGACCTTTCTCACCATCAAGGAGTTCTGAGAAATATTCTTTCCGTCGTTCCATTACTTCCTTCGGGGCAGTAAGCAATTTGCCTTGCTTGTCCTTTATAAATTTGAGAGGGCATTGTTTTTCTTTCCTCGGGTTCTTTAGGGTCTTATAGAACAATTTCTGGTTTTCTTGCGCATCTTTTTCTAGCTTTTCTCCAAATTCTTCCCAGGACTTCTTTTTTGCTGCTAGCACCTTGTTCTTTGCTTCTGTTCTGAGTATCACATATTCTCTATATTTCTCTATTTGTCCTGTTGTGTTTTTAGCTCCTAAGTATTGTTTCCATGCCATTTTCTTCTCTCTTATTTTCTCTTTTCCCCAGATGAGGCGGGAATTTTTTAGGCCACAAACGGCTCCTGGGTCGACCCAGCCCCAAATGGGTACCAAAGCAACTCTGGGAAGGTTAAGGCGGCCGGCGTGATGCTGACCACATCACCCCTAGTGTGCCGACGGTCAAGATAATATGGGCCTAACACCATATTCCCAATATACCTTATTTACTTAGTTACCTCTACACCTCACGGTAGAAGGGGAACGACTAAGTAAGTAAGTAAGTTATTTTCTCTTTGACTTCCTCTGTCCACCAAGGTGTCCTCTTTCTCTTGTTCCCAACTCGGACTTCACCACATGCTTCTGCAGCAGCTGTCTTTATGATGTCCTTGAATTTAAGCCACCTGGTTTCTAAGTCATCAGGTTGTTGTTCTGGGTTTCTCACCGCTGTAACAATAAGCCCCTGATATCTGGTATTAATTTCTGGCTCTCTCAGCTTGTAGGTCTTAATGCTCATTTCTTTCGTTCGTTTACCTGGTTTCTTGCGTGATGCTGGGGAGTTCCTAGGCTGAGCAACTCTTTCAGTTGTCCTATTCATATCAATTAATTATATGAAGCAATTCATAAGATTCTCCAGTCAATTTCACACATTTAAATGTATAACATCAACACCTAGTTAAATAAAATGTGTATCTACTGCCTGTTTTTAAAATATAACCTGAAGAGAAAAATTGCACACATTTTGAGCGGTTGTTTTTACAAACATATGTGGTTTTGAGAAAAAAATCATAAAAATTACAACTATGAAGTGATAGTGATAAAATTTTCTAGATATGTTTCAAACTAAATGTGCACTGACATTCTTAACATCGTATTGCCATACATTAATTGGGAGCTGAAATATTTAAGTTTAAGTATACAATTTAAAAAAAATTGTTTAACCCTTTTTTAATCAAGTCTACACTTTACAAGACATAACACACATCTATTCATATTAATTAATTATATGAAGCAATTCATAAGATTCTCCAGTCAATTTCACACATTGAAATGTATAACACAAGTACTAACTGAACTTATGTATATTTTCACTGTCTGTTTTTAAAACCTCACCTGTCTGAAACAATTGCATCCATTTTTGGGCCTGGGTAAATAAGAGCCAAAGTGAAGAGATTGTATTCCTGAATTTAGAAGGTACTAAATTAAGAAAGAAAGTTGATGGGTTATTGGATGTGGTGTTACGCCATAATATATTGTCAGACAGCGGTCATAACAAAACTACTATACGACATGCCTGTAGTACAAAAAATGATCAAACCAAGTCAACACATCCCAAGAATGTAAAAATTTCATTTCGAGGCAAGTACAACTGATGCCAATGTTACCAGTTTAAACTATACTGCCGATTCTGTGAATAAGTCTTGGCGTCATAATCAAAATGAAACTGATCTTAAGAAAACTGTTGAGGTGGTCAAGAGTGGAAAGAAATTTACTAGTATGAGTAATAGTGTTTGTGATGGGGTGAACTTAAATGGTAACATTAAGACCACTATGTCTATAAACAAGGTTCTAACTTTGCCTAGTAAGCGGTTGACTCCAACAGATTCGAAAGGGAGTAGGTATCATACTATGTCCAATCAGTATGATACATCATCTAATAAAGATATCATATCCACGGGAATGAAAAAAGTAAATATTTCTCATGTGACTAAACATACACATCACCCCTGCTCACATTTTCGTGACAATGGGATGACTTTTATTGGGAAAGGTGCTTATTCACGCACCGTTCTAGTGCGCAATCTGCCAGCAGGAACTACATTGCAGGCACTAGGTAATTTTTTTCCACTTTACTGCAGACGTCAAGTTTGTACGCCTGTTGCCATGTTCCAATATCAAGTATGGCGAGGCTTTGGTCACCTTCTGTAACAATAGGGACGCTCGTATAGTTGTTGAGCGAAATAATGGTGCAAGAGAGAGGTTGGTAAGAAAACGAAGATGGCTGTATACCGCTCCACCTATGTCCCAGTCTTGACATATGGATGCGAGTCATGGGCAATGACTACAACCCACAAAAGCCAGATCCAACCCTCAGAAATGAGGTATCTGAGGAAAGTTGTTGAAGTAACAAGAAGAGACATGGTACGTAACCAGACGATACGTCAATGCCTTAAATCCTACCCCCTGCAGACGCAAGTAGAACAGTCCCAATTAAGATGGTTTGGCCATGTCTGCAGAATGGGAGAAGATCGGCTGCCCCGACAAGCATGGGAAACAAAGAGCCAAGGATCCAGACCCCTAGGACGACCCAGAGTCCGCTGGGAGGACAACATTAGACAATCTTTGAAGGACCGAGGACTAGAATGGAACCAGGCCAGGAGGAAGACAGCAGATAGGATAGCCTGGCGCTCTCTCTTCCAAACCTCTACACCTCACGGTAGAATGGGAACGACTAAGTAAGTAAGTAATAATGGTGCTTATTTTCACCACCGTTCCCTCCAGTTACAATTGGTACCTGATTCTGCTTCACGCAGATATTAGCCTGTTGATATTTCCATTTTTTATCACATCTTTTGATGACTCAGCTGGTTCAGTCATCTGTTGTTTTCTTTGCTATTCATTTACTCCTCCATGTATTGGATATTTTAGGACTGTCTTGCAGAGTACATTTTTTTTTTTTGGTCATCTACATTTTAACAACATGTCTTTTTGTCTCTGTGTTATTTTACCATGCCTATGATAGACATCAACTACGTTAATGTTTATCCTCATGCTCAGCCAATGCAGCATGAGTTATCTGTATTGTTCTCTCTCTTGCGCAAAGGCATGCCTACAAAGATTATGTGGTCTAATGATTGTAATATCGCGTTTCAGAAAATATCACACATTTTCTCTAAACCTCCTATTTTGAGGTTACTGGATATTACTAAAATGTATGCTCTTCGTAAAGATGCGAGTGACTTCGGCTTGCGCGCTAGTCTCCTTCAACCGAAACGCAGAAAAAGTATTCCGTCCTTGATAAGGAGCTGCTAGCTGTGGTCTAGTCAATTCAGAAACTAGAGCGCTTTTTGCTGGGCGCACCATTTATCATCCAGACCGACCAGAAAGCTGTGGTTACTCTCAGACGCTCCAATCACAAAAGTCCAAAGTTGGCGAGATTCTCCATTCTTCTCCAGACTTCAACTTTACGATTGAATCAATTCCAAGGTCAGAGAATGTGGTGGCTGACTCTTTATCTCGCAACCCGTCTTCAACACACAATGACGAGTTATTATGCAAGTAACCTGCACTTTGTATATGACTATGCTTCTCGAACGTACTTGCATATCTTCATGAACATTAGTGTAGCGAATTCTGTGAGATAATCGCTAAATTCAGTAAGATTTTAATCCTATAATAATAAATACACCCGACCATAAGTGTCTGCTTAAAGTCGTCTCTACGCCAGTATAGCGCTGCCTTTTGTGCAGAGGAAATGCTTATAAAAACGATCCCGCTGTAAAATCTAACATGCTTTCTTAGTTTCGGTTTTGATTCTTACAATTAACGATCTGCCAGAACTGTGACACCAACCTACCGTCTGAATTAACGTAATATTTTAACTTTAACGCTCAAATTAGTAGTAACTCGGACATTTTCCAGTAGCAAGAACGAAACGATAGTAATAATTAACGCCAACACAACCAACGCTTGGCAAAAACCCCTCTTCGCTCTGCACGCGGGACTAATACTATAACCTCTCTGTTGGACAAATCAGAATATATAAACACACAGACAGTGTTCCATTCTCGCCGAGTAGTGTATTTCTGACGTAACCCAGACAAGTTAGTTATTTGAATGGAAAAAAAATGAGAGAGGGAGGGGAAAAGATGGCCGACTTTTGGAAAAGTTGAAATTGACGATTAACAGTGACAAAACTGAAAATCTAAACGACAAATATTAAGGCCATAAAAATCATATATAATGATAGCTTAGGATCCCCAGAGCAATAATATGTTGTAAAATATATGGTAGTCTAATTATTAGCCAAGATATTGAAATAATACTATATGTCTACGAACGCTAAGACGGACGTATTGTGTTTTTGCTCATTTATCCATTACGTTAGTTGGGGACGCAAGTTTAAAAAAGAGGCATTAGATTGATTCAAATCCGATTGGTTGATAGAAGAGTATAGGAAGGAGGGTATTGGTTAGGCAAAAAAGCTAAATATATTTTAAGACTCACTCCTAGAAGTTTGGAGTTTGGCTTTTGTTTTTTTTAATTTTGAATTGGAAAAGCTAGACCCTCGCTGATTGGGCCGATCTGATAATATTGGCAAAAGCAAGCAAAGGCTTGTCGCCAGTTGATACAGAAGTTTTTAAAAGCAAGCTGCGTTGAGAACAGCAGGGCCTAGAGTGAAATAATAATTCTTGGCAGTCTGGACCGGGGCAAAGCTAAACTTACCTTAATGCTAATACCAGTCAACGTATGTTTGTGATATTTCTTTGAATTGTGGTAAGAATGACTTTATTAATCTTATTATTACAACCAAATTTGGTGTATGAGATACTGCTTGTTTGGGAAGGCGTTACGACTAAGTACAGGGTCCCCAGCAGACTTATGCAGGGCCTGTGGTGTTGCACACCAGCAGTAAAAATTGACATGAGTTGTATAACTTAAAATGATTTCCACAGTTACCAGTGGGAAGGCTAACCCACAAAATTCTATGGGAGAGAATCATTGTTGCAGTGTCAGAGGCCTTGTAGCCATTAGTGAAAAGAACAGGAGCACTGGTATGAGTTGTTATATCAGAAGAAAATGGTTGACATGGGGTGGTCAGAGAGATCTGACCCTTTTCTTTTATTGAATTATGTCATGTATTGATTGTGGAAAAATATTGTAGATATGTTGTACAGAATCATAACCTTGTTTCAGGGTTTTTTGTTCTGGTGCTACTGTGGTACCAGGACCATGGTGATTTTACTAGAGAGAGAGAGAGAGAGAGAGAGAGAGAGAGAGAGAGAGAAGTGAAACTTTATTGGACCAAGAGGTCTACTATACTATTCTACACCAGGGACTGTGTCAGTCTGGTCATTCAAGTGAACGAAAGGAAATTGTCAGCATCATATCTACTATCCACCTACAGTTAAGTGCCTATGTATCGGCACTTCAACGGTCATCCACGGACTTTCTTAACATAGACATAAAATCTTTGATTATTAAATAATTTTCCTACAAGATACTGTAACCGCTTGACCTTTCACGCTAGCTTTGTCCCTCCTACTTCACGATAAGCATTTATATGTGCTAGAAGATGCTACACGTAAGAGTGACAGACCTTAAAAGCAAATACGACGTTTTTACACAAAACGCAGCGTTCATTGAGAGTTCAGTTGGCAGTTACTGCTCTGACAGGGCGAACGTAGGTCAGTCCCAGATAATAATGAATGGGTTTTATAAGCGCGAAAGTGGGAAATGAATGTTTGTGTGATCTGGTTTTTTTTATCCTATTGTTAAGTTGGAAAAGATCACACATGTGAAAATAAAGTCGAAATAACAGAATGTCGTGTGCAAAAAGGTCTAAAAGCTGAGGAGAGGAGTGCAAATGTTAACTATTGTGTCGTGTGGAAAAAAGGACGGGTCGTGTGAAAAAAGGCGGGAAAAAAGAAGAAATAGTATAAATAGAAGAGTTGTGGGCGATAGGTAGCGATTTCAGGACTTATGATTCCAAGGATACCATGATTTTAGACTAGAGGATTTTTACTGATAGCGTTAGGAGAACTTCGTCTTTGAGGATACCAAGACAAGTTTTTGAGTAAACAAATCAGTAAATTATTTCTTGTGGATATACATATATTATTCTATCTGGATGTACCTATATTATTCAGTTGGATTACATAGTTTTTTTCATATCGGATAACCAATCATCATTGTGAAATTTGCAGTGTTTGTCTAATTACATCAATAAACTCTAATTGAATTTTTCTACATTGCTGTTTGTGGAACTTTACAATAATTTCTTGTGGATATACGTTGTTGTGCTGAAACTGTTTTGCTTATCACCAAACTCAAAGGGAAGAACATTCCTGGGTTGAAAAAATAACAAAAGGTCAAGTATTACGATCTCTGGCGGAACGCCAGTTAGCACTTGAACCAACACAACATATGAAGGATTAACTCTGACTACATAAAATCAATATAACTACTAGTGCCGTATAAACATACACGGCCACATATAACACTAATTGGCGCCGTGACCTGCCCTTTTTTCTTGGTGAAAGCAGACAGGCATAATCACTAATGGATGAAAGTCAAGAACAACAGCAGCAACAACAGGCGTTGTATACACTACAGCAACAACAGCAACAACAACATGCATTATATGCACAGCAACAACAGCAGCAACAACAACATATTAGAAAATGGGAAAGAGACACTGTCAAAACAAGAGCAGATTGGAGTAGTCTAAATAGAAGACACCATCGCATAGCTGTTAGAAATTTTATCAACGGAATCCCACAACGAAAGATATGGGAAGTAAATAATGTTACAACGACTGACCAACAAACGTGTATAATAACAACAGACGATGGACTTAGGGCACATATCATACCTCTAAGACAATGGAGAACCCCACTTAACATACATCACCAGATCGGTTTTGTAACATCAAGTGACACACGTTGGGCCCCCATGATTACTAGTCAACCAAGGCCAGACTTACAAGTGAAGAAAACAAAGATCAGTTGTGTTGCGACACAAACAAACGTTGACAGGTCAAGTCAGGTCAATGACCCAGAACCACAGGTGAAGAAAACAACTATGATCAGTGTAGCAACACAAACAGAGAATAGAGCTGCAGTTTCAGCAACACAAACAGAGAATAGAGCTGCAGTTTCAGCAACACAAACAAATGTTGACCTTAACACTGACACATCATGCAGGCGCATATGAACAGGATTAAGAAGGAATCCTATCAAAACAGGTCCACAAGAAGTACAGGACATGGATACATCTTATAGGCGTACAAGAACAGGACAGAAGACGAAACAGGGAGGTGTAAGCACAGAGGAGATGAAGAAAGCACTAAAAGACGAACTGAAGGAGCTAAACCTGACACAGTAGTACTAAAATATGTACAGAGATTTCTGGAGAGAAAGTTTGAAACAGACTTATCAGAAAGGAAAGAAGAAATTCGCAGACTTGTGGTGAGAGTACTGGAGGAACTTAATTACTGGGGAATCAAAATAGTGGAAAGAGACGTGTTCTCAGATTCATCAAGTTACTCAGACAGTGTATCGTCAGATGAAGAAGATGAGTTAGAATGCACGGAGGGGTGCGAAATGGTGGAAAAGTTGGGAAAAGAAGTGAGAGAAGAAGTGAAGGACACGAGCAAGAAAATGGTTAAAGTGGATGAACCAAACATAGGGGAGTTAAAAAAGGTAATAGAAGCCATCATAGCACGGCCTGAGGTTCATTTATCAAGGAGTATAGTATGGAGACTGCTACAGGAAAAATATCATACACACTTTCCAGAAACAATAATTGAAATAGATATGGTTCTAACTAAAATGTTAGATGACGAGAACATGAAGAGACACCAGAGAAGAATAGAGCAAGCAAATCGTGATCGAAGTCAGAGAATGAAGAAAAAAAAAGAGGTAAGACAGCTTGTGAACGATATGATGCAAGAGGAGTATGTGGAGGACGCAGTTAAGAAGAAACACAGAAGCCCTACAGAAGAACTTATCACAAGAATGACATGAGAGTCTAGCCGCACTACACAGAAACAACACATCGGTGTCCGCAACGTTATTCACATGATCACAACCATAATTCCCTACCCCCATCATCAGCCCCAACATACTCCCTACGCGACCCCCGTCGCAACCCCAGTGATTATGTGAAGCGAACATTTAATGACAAAAGACATACCATGGAACCCGGAGGACAAGTATACTACAGATTTGAACAGCCCACGACCAGTGAACCTACTTTCCCATTAGATAATCTCCTGCAACCTCAGAGGAAGTATCAAGGTGAAAATCCCATCGAAGTCATACTACAAGAGAAGTATAGAGCACATCAGATAGCTAATCGTAATGCACAGAAAGCCTTCAAGAAATGGCAGAAACAACATGATAAAAGAGCTAAATTAGAACAATTTCAAGTTGGTGATAAATGCGTTTGAACAAGATGACGAGAAGAACATAGTCACCAAAGCTCATGCAGCACAAATTAAGACAGCTACTCATCGCCTGATAACACCACCAGTTTTATCTAATGGCAGACCCATACATAAAGCCACATTGAACCACTTTCATTCCACAGATACGTCAAAAAACCTCACACAGAGAATCTGAGAACATAAATACATATTGCCGCAGAGAATCAGAGAGCAACAATAGAAATTGCGACGAACACACAGACAACGCTGTTTCACACGCAGAACGGCACACATCTGAACAAGATAATAATACTCGACACACAGCACAGCCTAATGATGAAAACGCAGACAGCGCTACATGCACACTTGCGGAAGATATTATTCTTCCATCACCTCCATTCTGACACGAATCTGACCTAGATACAGCAGATCCCGAGAGTGACCACGAAAGTGTGATCAGTCCAGATAACACTGACTTTCACACGGCAACGGGGCGCCCACATTCTGGTGCAGCAGATGACTCCCCACTGTCAACGGGATTTGTCCGGTTGCCTCAGGAGCACATACGTAAGAGATTACGTGGAAAACGCAGACAGCCCCACAACACGCAGCATGAGGTGCACCATTTCAACACTATATTGTCCTTGGCCTCGACGGCTGCAGCCACCACCCACTCGACAGTGCGAAATACGCCATCCTCTAGCGATCAACGATTGACGAGGAAAAAAGTTATCTTGATGGAAATCGCCAACTTCCTCATGTCAAATTTGTAAACTTCCAGTTCAACGATTATTGGTTTATTGGAGAATCAATCTTCTCTAATAACAAAAGGTACTCACCCCAGCAATAGTACCCAACGAGTGCTCTCTCTACAAATAGCACTCTCCCTCGTTACCCCCATCATCTAAAGTCACTAGTGTCCATTTTTTTTTTTTGGTAGGAAATTTTATTTTTTCAGAAAGATGTCAGCCTCAGTCAAGATCCTGCTGATGATACTGACGATATTGACAGTTACGACGTCTGCAACACCCACATATACTAACAAGTTATTATGGCGTCACACCACTGTGTTTTACTTTTATACAATTATTTCAGATTCTTCGTCGACATGGACTGTCATTAGGACTACATCTTTTACACCGCTATGTCAAGAAATTAAAGAACTTTTGCAAACATCCTATAACACTATATTATCCAGGTTAAACAGAACTTTAAATTATCTCAGTTCTCTAGTTATACAAATTTTTTTTTTACAAGTGTTAGGTACGAAATCTTTATGATTAGAAGAGTACCCACTGTACAAATTACACCACTTTTGCTTTTGAAAATCTTTATAATAGGACTTATGCTTTACAAAAGTTTTTTTTTTCCCCTTCTTGATGAATTTAGTGACAAAAGCAAACACACTATACGCACACACATATTTTTCCTTTGTGACACATGAGAGTTTTTTTTTTTTTAAATGTGTTAACTCATAGTTTTCCTTTTGTGTTATGGAAAGACCGTTTTATAATGTTCAATCGCATCGAGAATGTATTTTGGCGATTTTTCTTAATGATGCTGTTTACTTCAATGATCGTATATGGCTTCTCACATTATTCAAGCCAACGACCCTTTCTCACAGATATACGACGAATCAGACGTCAAATTTATTCTTCCCTACACATCAAAACGCCTTTTCATTTCCTGTCACCTTCTCCGACATGCTTTATCACAGACGGACCGTTTCTAAATCGACGCACTATTCCGAGCATCCCCCACTTCAAAAAGGAATTTACCTATGTTGACGTCTCTATCAAATTCTATAAATACTTCTTCGTAGTCTGGGAAACTCCTTCACCCTTCTCGCATTCCTTAATTCAGTGAGACACTAGAGTGTCAGGACTATTGATTTTGCCTAGCATAATTGGTGTTTTAAATTTTAAGCTGTTTTGTGTATAACTACCATATGTACAAGAAGATGATATGTCCACAGCGGATATTGGTAAAAGATAATGAAAACATTGTTACCCCCACGGACACAGCTAACGCCCCTAAGACCCCCGAGTACATTCCCATGACTGACATTCGTTCCCCTCTGTTGAGGATTGTTTCGGGGTTTGCAAGCATGTGAATGTCTGCAGCATTCACATGGTTGCACCACAACCAACTCAGCTCAATGAGTACTGGAAAATCGCGCACAATCCTCAACACCCTCCCACGGTGATAAACCATACTCCGTCATTTATCCCAATATACACCCCACTCCACTAAATAACTGAGACATATATATATTTTCACCTAAAATTTGACTTGGTGCATTTTGCAAGTTGGGTAAAACTTATATGCTAATCAACACAGTTCGCGGATTGGCGAAATACTACATTGTTACATGCAAATCATGACGATTTCATGGGAAATCGCTAACATGATAACGGATATGTTCACATGTTGATAAACCTTGTATTGTGAAATAAACATCACATATTGATGTACCTGTATTTTTCTGACCATTTGTCACGTAAGCGGAACGCTACAGTATATTTTCTTGACAAATTGTTGTCCATTATTATGAACTTGCATTTGTATGCAGATTTTATATTTGATGACGAACCTATAAACAGTTTGGCACTTGGTTCATAGTAACTTAGATAGTTCATACTCCAACAAGCGATAGTTATTTGGATCGGTATAGTTGTCCTCCCTCATAGTAACGACTATTACATAAGTTGGAGATTAGAGACATTTTTTAAATAAATACTTTGTAACTCCATGTAACCAGATAAATAATGCTATATTTATATTTTACGACCAACACATAGACAGTTCACCAAACTTGTCCAGATTTTTGGTGTTTAAGACCCATATACATCCTGGTAAATCACTGACCGCAGTGGCAGGATTGGGGTCGCCGGTATCATATGATTGTATTATATTTACCACGTTCTTATATTGACAGTTATGAGAGCGTACAGCTCCAGTTCATATTTTTTTTATAATAAATTTATAGATTAACATTGCCATGTATGTTTATTCCCATATATATATATATATATATATATATATATATATATATATATATATATATATATATATATATATATATATATAATATATATATATATATATATATATATATATATATATATATATATATATATATATATATATATATATATATATATATATATATATATATATACGAGCTCGTACATTACATTTTTTTTGCGTCCCACGGTCTGATGTTTGACCATTAGTTCTATTCTGTTAGGCTGATGTTCATCGCAGCTACTACATTTAAGATTGTTAAATACTTAATGAATATTAGTCAATTCTGTTAAATATTGTAAAAAGTAATTTTTTTTGTTTTGTTGTTATTTGTGTTGTTTGCACAACCCATGAAAATCGTATGCGAATATTTTTTTAATGTTATCATTAAGTATGTTATCATTATGGTGATGACTAACGCACAGCGTTGTTCATATTGATATTGATAAGAATACTGTTCATTAGCGAAGTGTATTAACAAATTTTATGTATCCCCCGTTTTACGCATTATAAATATACTGGGATCCCTCGTTTTACGAACAAAATATTTATTATTATTTTTTATTTTATTTATTTATTTATTTATTTTTTTAATTTTTTTTCTCTCTGAGAGACTCTACCAATAGGTTAGACCTAATCGTTTATAACAGTCACTAGCATGAGGTACTTAGTTGATAGTACGCAAATGTCTCCCTCTGGGAGCTTTGTCCCTCCTACTTCACGATAAGCATTTATATGTGCTAGAAGAGTGACAGACCTTAAAAGCAAATAAGACGTTTTTACACAAAACGCAGCGTTCATTGAGAGTTCAGTTGGCAGTTACTGCTCTGACAGGGCGAACGTAGGTCAGTCCCAGATAATAATGAATGGGTTTTATAAGCGCGAAAGTGGGAAATGAATGTTTGTGTGATCTGGTTTTTTTTAATCCTATTGTTAAGTTGGAAAAGATCACACATGTGAAAATAAAGTCGAAATAACAGAATGTCGTGTGCAAAAAGGTCTAAAAGCTGAGGAGAGGAGTGCAAATGTTAACTATTGTGTCGTGTGGAAAAAAGAACGGGTCGTGTGAAAAAAGGCGGGAAAAAAGAAGAAATAGTATAAATAGAAGAGTTGTGGGCGATAGGTAGCGATTTCAGGACTTGTGATTCCAAGGATACCATGATTTTAGACTAGAGGATTTTTACTGATAGCGTTAGGAGAACTTCGTCTTTGAGGATACCAAGACAAGTTTTTGAGTAAACAAATCAGTAAATTATTTCTTGTGGATATACATATATTATTATATCTAGATGTACCTATATTATTCAGTTGGATTACATATTTTTTTTCATATCGGATAATCAATCATCATTGTGAAATTTACAGTGTTTGTCTAATTACATCAATAAACTCTAATTGCATTTTTCTACATTGCTGTTTGTAGAACTTTACAATAATTTCTTGTGGATATACGTTGTTGTGCTGAAACTAGTTTGCTTATCACCAAACTTAAAGGGAAGAATATTCCTGGGTTGAAAAAAAACAACAAAAGGTCAAGTATTACGATCTCTGGCGGAACGCCAGTTAGCACTTGAACCACCACAACATATGAAGGATTAACTCTGACTACATAAAATCAATATAACTACTAGTGCCATATAAACATACACGGCCACATATAACACTAATTGGCGCCGTGACCTGCCCTTTTTTCTTGGTGAAAGCAGACAGGCATAACCACTAATGGATGAAAGTCAAGAACAACAGCAGCAACAACAGGCGTTGTATCCACTACAGCAACAACAGCAACAACAACATGCGTTATATGCACAGCAACCACAGCAGCAACAACAACATATTAGAAAATGGGAAAGAGACACTGTCTAAACAAGAGCAGATTGGAGTAGTCTAAATAGAAGACACCATCGCATAGCTGTTAGAAATTTTATCAACGGAATCCCACAACGAAAGATATGGGAAGTAAATAATGTTACAACGACTGACCAACAAACGTGTATAATAACAACAGACGATGGACTTAGGGCACATATCATACCTCTAAGACAATGGAGAACCCCACTTAACATACATCACCAGATCGGTTTTGTAACATCAAGTGACACACGTTGGGCCCCCATGATTACTAGTCAACCAAGGCCAGACTTACAAGTGAAGAAAACAAAGATCAGTTGTGTTGCGACACAAACAGACGCTGACAGGTCAAGTCAGGTCAATGACCCAGAACCACAGGTGAAGAAAACAACTATGATCAGTGTAGCAACACAAACAGAGAATACAGCTGCAGTTTCAGCAACACAAACAGAGAATAGAGCTGCAGTTTCAGCAACACAAACAGATGTTGACCTTAACACTGACACATCATGCAGGCGTATAGGAACAGCAGTAAGAAGGAATCCTATCAAAACAGGTCCACAAGAAGTACAGGACATGGATACATCTTATAGGCGTACAAGAACAGTACAGAAGACGAAACAGGGAGGTGTAAGCACAGAGGAGAGGAAGAAAGCACTAAAAGACGAACTGAAAGGAGCTAAACCTGGCACAGTAGTACTAAAATATGTACAGAGATTTCTGGAGAGAAAGTTTGATACAGACTTATCAGAAAGGAAAGAAGAAATTCGCAGACCTGTGGTAAGAGTAATGGAGGAACTTAATTACTGGGGAATCAAAATAGTGGAAAGAGACGTGTTCTCAGATTCATCAAGTTACTCAGACAGTGTATCGTCAGATGAAGAAGATGAGTTAGAAAGCACGGAGGGGTGCGAAATGGTGGAAAAGTTGGGAAAAGAAGTGAGAGAAGAAGTGAAGGACACGAGCAAGAAAATGGTTAAAGTGGATGAACCAAACATAGGGGAGTTAAAAAAGGTAATAGAAGCCATCATAGCACGGCCTGAGGTTCATTTATCAAGGAGTACAGGAAAAATATCATACACACTTTCCAGAAACAATAATTGAAATAGATATGGTTCTAACTAAAATGTTAGATGACGAGAACATGAAGAGACACCAGAGAAGAATAGAGCAAGCAAATCGTGATCGAAGTCAGAGAATGAAGAAAAAAAAAGAGGTAAGACAGCTTGTGAACGATATGATGCAAGAGGAGTATGTGGAGGACGCAGTTAAGAAGAAACACAGAAGCCCTACAGAAGAACTTATCACAAGAATGACATGAGAGTCTAGCCGCACTACACAGAAACAACACATCGGTGTCCGCAACATTATTCACATGATCACAACCATAATTCCCTACCCCCATCATCAGCCCCAACATACTCCCTACGCGACCCCCGTCGCAACCCCAGTGATTATGTGAAGCGAACATTTAATGACAAAAGACATACCATGGAACCCGGAGGACAAGTATACTACAGATTTGAACAGCCCACGACCAGTGAAAATACTTTCCCATTAGATAATCTCCTGCAACCTCAGAGGAAGTATCAAGGTGAAAATCCCATCGAAGTCATACTACAAGAGAAGTATAGAGCACATCAGATAGCTAATCGTAATGCACAGAAAGCCTTCAAGAAATGGCAGAAACAACATGATAAAAGAGCTAAATTAGAACAATTTCAAGTTGGTGATAAGTGCGTTTGAACAAGATGACGAGAAGAACATAGTCACCAAAGCTCATGCAGCACAAATTAAGACAGCTACTCATCGCCTGATAACACCACCAGTTTTATCTAATGGCAGACCCATACATAAAGCCACATTGAACCACTTTCATTCCACAGATACGTCAAAAAACCTCACACAGAGAATCTGAGAACATAAATACATATTGCCGCAGAGAATCAGAGAGCAACAATAGAAATTGCGACGAACACACAGACAACGCTGTTTCACACGCAGAACGGCACACATCTGAACAAGATAATAATACTCGACACACAGCACAGCCTAATGATGAAAACGCAGACAGCGCTACATGCACACTTGCGGAAGATATTATTCTTCCATCACCTCCATTCTGACACGAATCTGACCTAGATACAGCAGATCCCGAGAGTGACCACGAAAGTGTGATCAGTCCAGATAACACTGACTTTCACACGGCAACGGGGCGCCCACATTCTGGTGCAGCAGATGACTCCCCACTGTCAACGGGATTTGTCCGGTTGCCTCAGGAGCACATACGTAAGAGATTACGTGGAAAACGCAGACAGCCCCACAACACGCAGCATGAGGTGCACCATTTCAACACTATATTGTCCTTGGCCTCGACGGCTGCAGCCACCACCCACTCGACAGTGCGAAATACGCCATCCTCTAGCGATCAACGATTGACGAGGAAAAAAGTTATCTTGATGGAAATCGCCAACTTCCTCATGTCAAATTTGTAAACTTCCAGTTCAACGATTATTGGTTTATTGGAGAATCAATCTTCTCTAATAACAAAAGGTACTCACCCCAGCAATAGTACCCAACGAGTGCTCTCTCTACAAATAGCACGTTAGCCAGTTAGCAATTGAACCAACACAACATATGAAGGACTAACTCTATATATATATATATATATATATATATATATATATATATATATATATATATATATATATATATATATATATATATATATATATATATATATATATATTGAGGTGTGTGTGTGTGTGTGTGTGTGTGTGTGATAAAATTTAAATGTATTTGTAGTAATTTTACTTACACTACATTACACACTTTCATAACCCTAGACATTATACTTAGCTATCATACATACTAGTCCAGAATAAGTCTGATTGAGGTCATAAGGTGGTAGCAGAAAGGTACCCTGTTAACTCAACCCAAAATTTGGTATAATCATGGAGGGACCTTCACAGCTGACCTCATTCAGTACACTAGAAATATTGAATGATAACATCTATTAACATCAAATCCACCACAATTAGAAATCATCGGCTTCTTTTCGATAATCGATTCGTTCAACAATCAGTACAAGTCAAATCTACCACGTTGTGTTTCTGCGCCTTGTCTGACTATGAAGAATTGGAGTAGTGATCACGAATTAGTTCCATATTCAGAATTCAAGGTACAGGATACCGATTTCAAAGAACACATTTGCAACTATTCAAGGTACTGGATACCACTTTCTAAGAACATATTTGCATCTCTTCAAAGGTACAGGATACCGCTTTCAAGTATACATTTTACAAATATCCTCGATCAAAATAGACATGTACTGGACTATTTGATACGTACATCGTCCATGGTGTCTACTTACTTCTTGGGATTCGATAAAGTGGAATTAACACTTGCTACAATTCAAGTTTATGAACATTTCTTAATTTCACGGAAATGACATTGCATAAGTCGTGAATGGAACTCTGTATTTTTCAGGATTGTTCAACGAGATATTCTTATGAACTTCATACCATTACACATTAATTATTTTAAGTTACTCTCATATGACATTCATTAATAATATACAGAATTTTAATTTCTCATTTTTGTTTAAGCATATTATCATTATATTTTCCGGTCATAATTATATGATATTTGTTAGATATTAATTACCGTACTTTTATATCACTTATTTTAGGTTAGTGAATAGTTAGGTAGATAATTCATATTTTCTTTTCTTAGGTACTTGCTATCCACACTTACTTTCTTATCTAATTTACCTTAGCTAAATTATATACTTATTACTTCTTTACTATTTCTTTCTTTTGTGGTTGTCTCAATATGTTCGTTTCTTTTACTTGTCTTTGCTCAGTTTAAGATAATACCACAGTGGTTTAATTAACTAACTTTAGTTCTTTAACATTACCTACACGTACTTATATTTCATTACTTTGAGTGATTAACTGCAATAGTACTTTACTTTACAAATATTTTAGTTCACATATCTATTCATTAATTATGTTAATTATACTTTCCTTTATTGACTGCTGACGATTCATTTCGTTATTTAAGTTAGTATTTGTTACATGTATGACATAATAATAATAATAGTTGCCCATCGCAAGCGAAGATGGCGACAGCTTCAGACTTGAATTGTGAGACCTCTGTGCCGTGATCTCATGTGGCTAATTAGTCCTATTTTGGCCCTACAGGCCATGCCACATACGGAGCACACATGGTTAGAGTCGATAGTAGTGTTGCTGCGCATTCTGACTTTTCTTGCAGCACGCTTGCCTTCTGCCTTATCAGCTAAATTCTGTTCTGCAATGCGAGCGCCTTGAGTAACGTTTGTCCGCCAGGCAGAGCGATCATGTGCGATAGTCTCCCAGGAGGAGACATCAATGTTGAAGCTGCTCAACGATGCTTTCAGTGTATCTTTGAAGCGTTTCTTGTGTCCCCCTACTGTTCGCTTACCCATAGAGAGTTCGCTGTACATCAACTGCTTTGGGAGGCGTTTTTCGGGCATGCGAACAGCATGTCCGGCCCATCTAATTTGGGCCCTCTGCAGCAATGTGTAGATGCTTGAGATATGTGCTCTGTTGAGGACCTCAGAATTAGATACTCTATCATGATCATGCCACTTGATCCTGAATATCCTGCGAAGACAGCTCATGTGGAAATGATTAAGCTTCTTGGCGTGTCTGCTATACACTGTCCATGTTTCACAGGCATACAGGAGGGTAGTGAGCACTATTGCATGACATACTTTTGTCTTGGTGGCGGCACTAATTCCTTGTCGATCCCAGACATTTACTCTTAGTCTTGCAAAAGCTGCACTTGCCTTTGCAATTCTGTTGTTGACCTCGGCGTCGATATTCGCATCTTTGGTAAGGGTACTGCCTAGATAAGTGAAGCTGTCCACCACTTGGAGAAGTTGGTTCTTTACTGTGATATTTGGTTCACAGTAAGGTTTCCCAGGAGCAGGTTGCAACATTACTTCAGATTTCTTTGTATTGATGGTAAGACCAAAGTCATCACACGCTACAGAAAGCCTCCTCATATTGTTCTGCATGTCTAGTTCTGTGCAGGTGTTGAGGGCACAGTCGTCCGCAAAGACAAGGTCAGAGATCATTGTTTCATTCACTTTTGTAAAGGACTGTAATCGTCTCAAATTAAACAGCTTCCCATCTGTCCTGTATCTGATGTGTACGCCGTCACTACTGCCATGCGTAACGTTAGACAGCATGACAGCAAATATCATACTGAATAGTGTCGGAGCGAGCACACATCCCTGTTTGACACCGTTTGTGACCGGAAAGGGTTCAGAAGGTTCTCCATCATTCAATACGCGAGCCATCATACCTTCATGAAACTGGCGGACAACTGAGATGAACTTATCGGGACAGCCGAATTTCGCCATAATTTTCCATAGTCCATCCCTATTGACAGTGTCAATGGCCTTGGTGTTACGTACATTTATTACCTAAGGGGGTAGTCTTCGGTCCTGCCAAATGTACGCACCAGTCTTTATATATTTTATTATTTGTGCGTTCGATTGATTCACGCACTGACGTGCACAATGCAGTGTGAGTTGCTTTGGACGCACGGGTAACCTAGTTGGGGAGATAGTGACGTCATGTGAGTTCGGGGCAGTACGGACTGTGTTTATGTCCGAGGTATATTTCTTGGAATATTTTATTGGCAAGTTTGGAAGAAGCCATTACTTTTGTATGATCTCTACTGGTTCATGATGCAGCCAAGAGTAGAAGTATCATGTAAGTGTCGCCCCATGTCATTGAATGTTTATTGAGTAAATTAATGTATAAGGCCGCTCATAGTTCTGATCTAGCGGGAAGTCATCACAGTATGTCCTTCCTAGAATGGACAGACGGAGTCGTTAGCCCTTTTTGAATTACCGTAGAGGGGAGGATTCCTTCGAAGAAACAAAAGTTAATTGATTTGCATACTTCTTATGTTTATATGCCGTATTTTCGTAAATGCCAAAGTCGTGGCATGGATACAGAGAGGTTGGTCAATACAGAACTCTAACCTGGTCGTATTGTTGTGGATGACTTTGTTTGGATTGTTATATATCTATGCTACCTAAATATTGTATGAAGGAAGTCTGGAATTAGTGCGAGTATGACAAGAAATATTACTCAGTGAGAATTAATCCGTTGGTCATAGGATACGTCCTTGAGAGAAGGTCAACGGACGTTACTACAATACATATGCTATGGCAAAGGAGGTGATCGATCTTTAGTCACTTGAATGAGAGGACTTAATTGTAGAGGATCTTCATAAACTTGAAAAGTCAATGATCAACATTTTGATGTAATGACCTTTTTGCAACTGTAAATATGACCGTCTTGTTCAACGTCGTATATGTCACGTTCAATAAAATATATGTACAATCATCACAGCCTTGTGTGCTGCCAGTCAATAACCAGTTCATCACTACTTGTTGGTGTTCGTGTTGAAGAACATTTATGACATTTTCGTTCTATCAAAACCATTCGCGTAAATAACACTCTTGAACGTTAGAAACGAACCCAACAGTAATTGGTATGCCAGTGTGGTCTGGAAGTAATTTCAAAGGAACGTACCCATCCAAATTATCGTTTGAAAAGAAAAATGTGTACTTTCAAGGCGACATCATCTCAATTTGGATCCTAGCGTGATAATGAATCAAAATCAACTCAAATGCTCAAGATCATCAATCAACCTCCACGTCAAGTTCTACAGTGACTGACTGCCTTGCTCACCTCTTCGTCAGTATTACGTGCGAGCTGGTTTTATATACGCAGAGCGAAGTATTGTATCCTCTGACGTACATCCACGGAGACGAGGCACCTTGTTTTTCCCGGCACACGCGAGCTAAGTATGACTTGTATCCGTTATACATTTTATTATTATTAGCTGTGCCTTAATTGTTTATGTCCACCTTTATATTTTCCGTGTTATGTGTTATATGTTGTGTATTCTTTGTGGGAGGTAGGGTTTGGAGACTCACGGAGGATACATCCCAGTTTCACACCAGGGCCTTCGTGACTGTTCTTTAGGAATTGTTTTGCAGACTTCCCTCAGTGGAATGTTCCTACGCGTGAGCGTAGAAGGATTCTAGGTCCACTGTGTCTGGTGGTCTGTGACACCTGACTGTTTAGCTGTAGTGTCAAGTTTTAATTGTTGTTTTCGTATTTATTTTTACTCGTATTTAGTTTTATGATGAATTTTGTTTGTATTTTGCGTCCATCTCACCTTTCCTGTCGTTCAGTTTTTTACAAAACCTATGTTTTTACACTGTGTTGTCTATTGTCTTGTTGATTATTTGATCGCAGTTATCATCGTAACTCTTTACGACATTCTATTTTTAGTTTCACATTTTTATTTTTATTGGATTTCTGCGACTGTTTTCTATCGTCTTTGATTATCGTGTCTTGTCGGTATTGTTTCTATTGTTTGTCACGTTATTACTTTCATGACATTTCATTACATAAATAACTGTATTGATTATTAACATATTTAATAACTATATGATAACATTATACCGTTCTAAGGACAGGAACGAAGAACACTTGTTATAGTAACAAGGTTAATTAATTTACATTGATTAATTATCATTTTTTAAACCAAGAGTACTGTGACTACTTATAAAGCATAATGTATTCACTAGATTATTTCATTAAGCAAGCAAAAGCTCTTCAGATGGCTCCTGATGAAGCAAAATCATTTGCACTTGCAGAATATAGAAAAGCTCAAGAAATAGAAGCCGAAAAGAGAAAGTTAGAAACTTTAAGATTGGAAAATTTGAAATTTGAGGCAGATCAAAAACGGACTGAGGCTGAGGAAGATGAAAAGAAGAGGAAATTTATAGCTGAGGAAGAGGAGAAAAAAATGAGATTGGCCGCTGAATTAGAAGATAAACGATTTCAGCGAGAGGCAGAACAGAAGCAAAGGGAGGCTAAAGAAAGACTTAAGATTGAGATGGAAAATAAACAAAAAGAAATGGAAGAGAGGAGATTAATAGCTGAACAAAATGCAAAACGACTTCAGCTTGAGATGGAAGAGAATGAAAAAAAACGACAGCATGAACTGAAATTAGCAGAGTCAGAATATGAGAGAATTAGGTTTACTCAGGAAGCTAATTCTCAGAGAACTTTTGAAAGCCAAACTCCATCCAGACATGATTATTTTAAGGAAATTCACCTTAAATTACCAAAATTTAATCCCCCGTCTGATGACGTAATATTCTTCCTAGATAGGTTTGAGGCCACTAGTGGATCTTATAACGTGGATAAAGCGCTATACTGTACATATTTATCCAGATTACTTACAGGGGATGCATTAGCAGTTTATCATACCACCAGCATTGGTGAGAAAAATGACTATAATGCTCTTAGAACAGCACTTCTGCAAAAATTCCAAATGACAGAAGACGAATATCGTTTAAGATTTCATACATTACTACCTCAATCTGGCAGAAATTTTAGTGATTTTCTGTCACAGATACGACTAACATTAGAAAGATGGATCGAATTATCCAAAATTGAAAAGTCGTATGTAGGTCTCTTCGATTTACTGATGCGCGATAAGGTACTTTCGTCTGTAAAGCCTACATTTCTCGCATTTTTACACGAAATGAAACCTTTATCTATGAAAGGCTTAGAAGAACATGCAAAAAAATTTTGTACTGCTCACCCAAACATGGATCTAAGTAACGCACAGATTAAGAATGAATTGCCTGTTGCTTTTGCAGCACAACAAAACAATTTTTCACGAAATCGTTCCTTTAGTACTGATAGGTATGTCAATAAGGGAAATAATTACAATTTTAACAATGATAACTTTTACAAAGGGAAGCAATTTCAACAATCTGCTCCATTTAATGTTTCTTGGAACCAAACTCACAGATCACAAGATTTTGGTAACAATAATTTTAAAAATAATCAAGGACATTATAATAAACAAAACTGGAGATCAAAATCTCAGGGTCCGCAAAACAGACAAGGTTCTTGGAATAAAAATTTTAAAGAACAGCATAACTTTAATTATACAAACTATCGGACTCATCCAAATTTTAACTCTAGTAGAAAAGACAATTATGGCAATTTTAATGCAAATAATCAAAATCGATCGCGTCGCAGAGAAAGATCGTCGAGTAATACGGGTAGACATTCTAATGTCTCTTTAATTGATACACAGGCTAACATTGAACAGGGTAAGGTAGCTGAAACTCACAATGCTATGTCTTGTTCTCTTGATTGTACCCAGGTGAAAGACTGTCCAGAATGCTCGACTCTTTTCCAGCCTAAGGCGATCACGACACTGCGTTGCGGACATACCTTGCCTAGTCTACCTGCAGTCTGTACGGCCACTGCTGCGTCAGTACACCAGGGACAGGGCTCTCTTAAGTTTAACAAGGGATTTGTTAACAATATTTCATGCTCTCTCCTATTTGACTCAGGTTGTAGCACTGTGGGCGTCCGGACTTCGCTGATCAACCCAAGTTGTGCCACGGGCAGGGTTGTCAAGTGTGTGACTTTTGGTGGCACCGTCGAAACATTTCCCACTGCTATTATTGATCTTAATACACCATTTTTTTCAGGAAAGATCCAAGCATGTCTCCTTCCTAATCCACTTTGTCATTTAATACTTGGTCGCATACATGGTATTAAAGAGTGTAACACCACAGCAAATGCTGAATGGGAAGAGAAGAGCGACATATTCAAACTGCAAATGCAGTAGTGACTAGAGCGCAAGCTACTAATATGTCGCATGATACACCTATTGAACCTACAGTTCATACCACTTGTGATGATGATGCTCCTATGCTCCTATTTCACGGGAGTTGTTTGCTACATTGCAAAAGAATGATGATTCATTAAAAAAAAATTTTCAGTATGTTAACAAAAAGAATACAAGCAACAAACTTGCAAAATCTAGACATGACTTTATACTTAAAAAATGGGATTTTGGTTAGAGTAATACGGGAAAAGGATTCATCCTTATGTTATCAGATCTTAGTCCCATCCTCTATGAGATCTCGTATATTACGACATGCGCATGACTCGCAATGTGCGGGCCATATGGGTTTTTCGCACAATACCAAGATGCAAACCATGTAGCAAATTCCTTCGAGTGCTTTCGCAGGTACATCCAGAGTCTGTCTTTTTCGGCACTGGCCAGGCGTCCATAGGGACATCACTCTCTATTGTCGGTCCTGTTTGATATGTCAGGAAGTTAAGGTACGGGGTCCATTTCATGCGGCTCCTCTTCAAGCTGCGGACATCCCGATTAGACCATTTGATAAAATGGCCATTGACATTATTGGTCCTATGCTACCATCTGCTAGAGGGCATACGCATAGTCTTACGTGCATTGATATGTGCACTCGTTGGTCTGAGGCCATCCCTCTCAAGAACACTTCATCTGCCAGTGTAGCAGAGGCATTGATGTTAATCTTTTTACGCATTGGTTTTCCACGGAAAATCTTGTCGGATCATGGGGTTCAGTTCATTTCTGAATCCATGTCTCAAGTTATGAAGACATTAGGTATAGACAGATCTCTTAGTTCTATTTATCATCCGATGTCAAATGGGTTAATTGAGCGTCTCAATAGGACACTCAAGCAGTTGTTGGGTAAGATGACTCAAGACCATCCCCAAGACAGGGATCGGGTCCTACCCGCTTGTCTCTTTGCGTATCGCGAAGTACAAAATCAAGCAACGGGGTTTTCTCCATTCCAGCTTGTTTTTGGCATGCAACCACGCGGTCCTATGTCGTTAATCCACGACTTATTGGTCGACGAGAATATTGAAGAGGAAACTCAATCCTCTTATGAGTATGTGATCTCTCTGAGAAAGAGAATCATAGATGCTTGTAGACTAGCTACTGCATCATCTGAACAAGCCAAAGAAAAAGCTCGTCTATTTGCAAACAAGTATAGACGTCTTCGCCAGCTCATACCTGGTGATGAAGCTTTTGTCTTACTACCTGGGCATAACAATCGTCTTTTAATTACCTGGAGAGGTCCTTTCAGGATCATCTCAAGAATATCCGATGTCGACTACATCGTTGATGTTAATGGTAAACATAAAACCTTCCACATTAACATGTTGAAGGAGTATTACTCACGTCCTGATTATCTACAGTCAGTGTTTCAGGCAACTGACGATCCTACACCTCCTATTCAACACTATTCTAGTTTGTCAGTCATCCAAGAAGAAGAATCTTCTTTCGATGATGTACAACTACCAATACCAGTTGTACCACTCCATTCCACTGAGAAATGGAATGATGTTACAATCTCATCTACTCTTTCGGCTGATCAACGTCAGCAAGTCTCTAATATTCTACACTCGTATGAGGATGTTCTCACTGACATCCCAGGTCATACGTCAGTCATCCAACATGACATTATTCTGACTGACGATACGCCTATTCGAGTTCGCCCATATCCTATTCCTTTACACTTTCGTGATAAGGTTGATAAGGAATTGGATGAGATGCTCCAATTAAATATAATTGAACCATCTTCATCACCATATTCTTCTTCCTTGGTAATCATTAGGAAGAAAGACAACAATATACGTCTTTGCGTAGATTACAGGAAATTAAACAAAGTTACAAAATTCGATGCGGAACCATTACCTCTTTTAGATGACTTATTGGAGAGATTATCTCATGCTACATTCTTTTCGAAATTTGACCTTTCAAAGGGATATTGGCAAGTGCCACTCACTCCTAAAGCAAAGCCATTCACCGCTTTCTCGACACCACGGGGTCTTTTTCAATGGAATTTTATGCCATTCGGATTAATGAATGCGCCAGCTACCTTTGTACGCATGATGCGCCGCATATTGTCTCATCGTCCCGATGTCATTACTTATATAGATGACATCTGTCTTTTCAGCGACTCTTGGGATGAACATATTCAGGGTTTAAAATCTTTACTTTCTACCTTACGGGATTATAACTTAACAGCGAAACCTTCAAAGGCTTTTGTCGGTTTTCATGACATCTCATTTCTGGGTCACCGCATAGGTCATGGTTTCATGTATACAGAAGACAGTAACGTCTCTAAAATTTTAAACATCTCAGCAGCTAAGACAAAAAAACAAGTGAGGTCGCTTTGAGGACTAATACAGTTCTATTCAAAATTCAATCCTCATTTGTCAACTATAACTGCACCTCTTTCTTCGTCTCTACTGAAGAAAGGCACAGCTAATGTAATAAAGTGGTCGCAGGATCACCAAACGGCGTTAGACTATAGAAAACAATTTTTTTCAAATGCACCTTTTTTAAGGTTGCCTAACCAAAATCTCACCTTTGTCAATCCCCATCGCAGTGAGTGATGCAACTTCATACGCTATTCGCTGCAGTTTTGATGCAGGAATATAATCGGACGGCACCTTTATTTCCGGTTATGTACCGTATCCAGAAAGCTCACCCGCCGAGCGATAACGGAAATATTCCGTTCTGGATAATCAGAGTCCTTGCTCTTGTCATGGGCATTCACTAAACTGGATCGTTATCTTCCTCGGATCACCACTTTGTGGTGGAGTCTGACCAGAAAAGCTCTTACCGCAATCTGAATACAGGGGAACGTTAAGTCATCAAAGTCATGTCGCGTTACGCTACTATAGCAAACTTCAACCGTTCCACTTTGAGTATACGAGCTATTCCTGGAGTGCAGAATGTGTTCGCAGACTTTTGTCTAAAACAAAAAATCAAGATGCCCTTAGTGAAATTGTTTGTCGAAACTAAAATACCACTTCCAGACTGTTGGAACCATCCTCACCGATAACATGAATCTAAACCTTTGTACATTGTTTAATTGATACCTCTGTGATATACTAACGTTTACAGTAGAACGTCTGGAACATTGGTACTTTCAGAAGCTAACTTTTTATTAATATGGCAAGTAACATTTTTAAGAAACGGCGAAACATAGACTATTCATTATTTCCTTTGTGTAAACATATTACAGTGAACATGGCGTGTGCGAGAATATATTTCTATCTTGTATGGAAACATTCAGTACATCGTCGCGTCAATTACGTAAACTTATGTTGCAAACTTGAACATTAGGACCTATGCGTGTTACTAGGTAATTACAACGTCAACGATATTCAGAAACTGTTGAAATTTCGTAATACCTTAATTAATGGACTATATAAATTAGATTAAATTCAATTTTTTATTATGTTAATAGATTACATTACACACCCCCCAAACCTTAATGTCAGGTAACTAATAACCTTGTTTAAAACTCATTCAACGGGTTTACTATAAAGTTATCGTTTTACTCAATACTGTTAGTTCACTATCCCACCTAACCGTATTATAATTACAAAACATTCAAGTCCCATACCTTCTAAACTCTTTAACTCACTCCGTACCTTGTTAACAACATGCTGTGCAAACAAATATGATCACAAACTGTAATCCCATCAATTACCCCCAAAACATAACCGATCTACTGTGTAAATACCAATCATCATCAGTGTTTGCTCTTCATTTTCATAACCAAAACCATTTTGGTCCCAAAATTACAATAAACTTAGTCCAAAATAATCCCCCAACTTAATCCAAAAACAACACCACCAAAAATAATCAAACTGTGGTTCAAACCAAAAAACGTTCAAAAAAACAGGTGTTTGTGGGATCAACCCCCACTAACCCCCATACTTTCATCATTTCCGTTATATTCATTTCTATCAAACATCCACCATACCCTAACTATAACAACCAACTTTATGACCCCACAACAAAAACAACCACATCTACACCCAAACATCCACCTCACACAAATAATACTAAAATTCACCCAAAACACCTTCATACCAACTAAGACCCCCCCCCCCCAACCAATAACCAAAAATAAGACCTGTTTTCTTATCTTACTACCAAACAACCCACTCCTTTACTATTACCTACCCAAACATACACCATTAGGTACATACAAATGTATCCACCCAATACTGATAAAACATTGCTTACACAATAAATTATCTAACCTCAATCAACCTCCTCATTCCTATCCCCCATCATATATCTCTAATCAAATTACTCCCTTTACCCACTAAATTTTATAACTTATCCCCCTACCATCATATTTCTTTTCACTAACCTTCCCATATAAACATACCTCCTACACAAACAATTCCAACCCAAATTCCATCAAATTCCCTCTCCCTCAACCAAAATACATACACAACAATTAACCATCATCCTCCCATCTACTACTACACCATACCTATACTCCCCACAACCCATACATCCATAAAACAATCTACCCAACCATACCACATTCTCACCACCTAACATCACACTTTTCCTACACCCCTACATACCAACATCCATTCCATCCTTCTATAAATCCCAAAAATCCAACCTACTCTTTTCTTCAACAACTACTCCCCCCCC